>JAECMU010112313.1:6047-28287 GCA_016106625.1 Dracogyra subfuscus
TTATTACTTTTAGTTAGGGTTAAGGGTGTGGGGACTGGGTGGATATTTTTCAAATTCATAGACGTTTTGCTACTGCAGTTAAACCCCATCACAAATCAATTTTGCAACAGCACTACGGCAGCAATTTTAAAGAAAATATTAATGCTGTCATAATTATTCATCTATGATCCACTGCAGTAATAATATGATGAAAGCGTACTTTAGTACGTTTCTATACCAGAATAAACCGATTTATATTAATTGAGAAGAACTTGGGCCACACTAGATTATAAATGCTTTTTACTGGGATCTGTAATTGGACAGTTCAGAGAAAAATTCCTACAGATTTTTCACCACTCTCAGATTTGCGACGGCAATGAAATGCTGTCGCAAATCAATTCTGCGATAGCTTTTGCGACGGCATTGCCGATTGCCGCCATGAATTTCGAGGACTGAATATATCATATAAAAATATTACCCAGGGTTAGATCTTAACAGTAATCCGGTAGTCTTAGACTACCTGAAAATTAACAGGACTACCTGAAGATGCAAATTTATTTAGCACAGATGTAATGTTTTGTGGATCTCCTGACCCTATTTCAATTATAACATTCATGTACAGTACGCAATAACAATTATTTTGGTCAGAACTGTTGCCACATCTGGTCTAAAATGAACATGCGCTTGTTACACATTTTAGAATCGATGCAGAATTCAGAACATAACCGCCGGATTCTCACACATTTTCATATAATGGTAGTTTAATTTACCAACTTCAGTGCACGTCACATTGAAAAAACTGCGAAAATTAACTATTCTCAGCAAAACAGTAATAATATATCGATTGGCATTTGTCGCAGGTTTTCATAAAACAGTATACACATCATCAAGAGTTAAATTTAGGCAAGGTGTGCCAATAAAAAATGCCGATATGGTGCACAATCATTTACACCGAGTTACAAAAATGTCACACCCCCCCCCCCCCTTCCATTTTAACACAAAACTACTTGCATGTTTCATTCAACTAACATGACTAATAAAGAATAAAACTTGTTGTCGCTTGTAATCAAGCATTTAATATAAAAAATGCAACATGTCTTAAACAGTATTTCATTTTATTTAATCACATTTTCTAGCTTTATGACAATCAGCTGGCAGTACACTACTGAATAATAGACTGATCACATGGACATGCAAACAGTGCCTATTCACACCGTGAAGCAGATCAACTGAACAAAACTGAAAATGTTTGGTTCTAAAAATCCCAATGGGAAAAAAAACCTTTAGCAAATTTGTTCACCTAACCGAAAATTCTTTCGCAATATTTTTTTTAATTTTCACATTATTAGTTGAATATATATGAGTTACCTGGTATTTGTTTTATATTTTATCATAAATTTTAAAATAAAAAAGGTATTCATGTACTTTTTATTACTACATTAAACCATTTAAATGTCAATGTTTTTGTGTTGTCAGTTGTTATACAATTCACTTATTGGATATATCAATTTATGGACTTTCAAACTATAAGGTCATGAGTCCATGGATTCTCAATATTTTTGGATGAATGAGAACTCTGTAGCTCTCTTACAGTTAGAGTGCTCTGGCTAGATTAAACCCTGACATCCAAATACTTTTGTTGAATTAAGAAAACCTTCCCCAAAATTAGAAAAAGACAGTAGATATTCAAAATAAATTTATACATATGGAAATGTATACACGACCACCATTTTGCACTGTGCACACTACCAGTATATTAAATGGTATGTAATAGTAAACAAACCTAAATAAACAACATTTTAACACCGCTGTCATTGTCAAAGTGTTGTCTGCTTCACAGATTCATTGCATAAGAATTGTGGTGACACCACATGACACACGTCATTCTTGAAAAACAGTAACCCCAGTGTTTGCGCTTACATTTTTTTTTGAGTTGCCATCCGGGCAAGTGGTGACAGCACTTTCACTCGCCCGTCTCTACTTTCACTTAAAACCGAATAATATTTTATAAACAAACAACAATATTTCAACAGAATATAAGAGAAAACACGACTTTAAAAAATAAAAAAATCGGTCGCCAGGTTTACTATTGGTTTTCAGTCGCCCGTTGTCGTTTTCAGTCGCCAGGGGCGATCGGGAGACCGTTACGTTCGAACCCTGTAACCCTGTTTATGAAAATAGCCAAAGAATGTCAACATAAGACTACAACACAATGTCAACATAAGACTAAAACAGAATGTCAACATGAGACTACAACATGCATTTAATCTCTTCACAACAAAAGATCGGATGGATATTAACATTTGTTGGTTGATTTTGAGAATAAAGTGAACACCGTAAAACATTTTATCAAATTGATTGTACATTATAATGTGCATGTGCAGAAACTATTTCTCGTTAATATGCCTGTTCACGGTTACTCAGGATACTTAAATAGTATATAACTATATATAACACAATAATGTTTGTGTGACCATGGCTAGTGATATTCAATGTTGGGCTATAAATAATTACCATGCTAATGAAAAAGAAAAAGTCAAATATTGCAACTTGCAGTTAAGTCTTATTTTGTAAATATGAATATTCTGCTCTCAGCTTACCCCCACCCCTCTCCACCTTTCCGCTTAATTACTAGTTATTTTTATTCCTCAACACTTTCTGGGGTATGAAAAAAAAATCAATAAAACATTCAGGTGTACGATTTTACCCGCACTTTGAGGAGTGAGTTTTTTTTTGCACTAATATTTATTTGAGATGCATATATATATATATATGGTGGGTTTTTTTCCAGACCTCTAAATAGCATTGAGAGGAAGCAGGGGTCATGTGCAGTAGTCTCGGCTAATGGCGACAAGAAGGAAGTGTCGATCAAGGAGAGACTTGGGGTCACCACACAGACCAAAACCTTCACATTCGACCATGTATTTCCACCGAACTCCTGCCAGATCGACATCTATCAGACCGTGGTGACGCCAATTGTTAATGAGGTCCTCCTTGGATACAACTGTACCATCTTTGCGTAAGCTTTCTGTTATTGGGAAGATTTATTTAATTATATGTCTCATTTAAATTGTCACAAGAAGAGATCAATTGTCAGTTGATCTCGGGTACATGATTACTGTATGAACCATGAATATGTGCACACAACATAGTTTTATAATGTTTTAAGTTTTGAATAGACTTATACTTAACTTTCTCATACAGGCCTCTGAGAATTGAAAATTGGCATAAACCATTTATGGGTTACTCAAAAATATATTCAGGTAACCCATTTTGTTTTTATGTAATCCATGATGACCATGTAAATGATGTTATAAAATCAATGCACGAATGATAAAGAGGTTAGGAAATCTATACTTACACGAGTGACGAGAAAACAGCACACGCACATATTTACAGGTTGTAACTTTTAAAGAAATAAGTATCAAAGTGATATTTGCTTTGAGTTAGTAGAATAATTTAGATTAAGATGTGTACATCCCCTAATCTAGAATTGAAAAAGTTGGTGTCTTGATGTTTGTTATGTGATTTCATTTTTGAAATCTGCTTACTTACTTCAAACTTAATGAAGGCACCAACTACAATTGCTGTCATTGAGATATTAATTGCCATAGATTGGGAGCATCACCGATAGTATAAAAGAGCCATCGGTAAAGCTCCTTAATGATGGCAAATTTTTTATAACACTGGTGTACACTATCTTCCATTATATAACATTAGTAAATTTAAAATATGTCTTCATAAGCGAAATAAACTTTCATTCTTGTTTATTTGCTGCAAATATCATCATCTTTTTTTATTTAATTGCTGATGGTAGGTTTTACATGGTTTTACATTGCCGTTGGTGGATCGTTTCACCCATGGCACTTTTGTTTTTAAATTGCAATGTGAGACAAGATAAAATAATTGTAAAAATTAAGCACCGTAAATGGGCTGTAGAAAGTAATGAATTATTGCAAAAATAGTAGCAACACTCAAATTAGTGACTATTTTAATCACAAAAGCGACCAGAATTTTAGGTCTGTATCTAAATTTATAAGTTGCTTTAGTCACATTGTGCGATCTAAACTGAGTATTATTCTGTTATGATTTATTCAGTTTCCTTCACCAATTGCACAGGGGTATTTATTTATACTTGGCCTGTTATTATTACTAAGTGATAGCTATTAGTAATTTTTTTATCAAAATCACAGCAGTTGGTTACAGTACGTAAAAAATGGTTATCAGTTAGAAATATGAAAAACAGCTTGTACTTGTGACATTACAAATTTTGCACTTCCATAACTGCTGTTTAGAAATCACCTCCACTATGGGCTCAGTTTGTTACACTTTAACCCTGGGATAATACTTAAATATTTTGTGCTATTCCATTATGATTATTATTCATTAATAATTAAATACATTTGTATTTTTTTTTTAAGCTACATTTTTAGTTGTATTTGTGTACCGATAATCTATTAACCTACATGTATACCGTTGATTTTTGGAATTAGGACAAGCTTCTCTGTTTACACAAACATTTTCATTTTGGAAATCCTTCTGTATATATTGTATATATTGTAGAAGTGGGAATAATAAAGATGACATGCCATGAACAGAAATTAAGTACAGCTGTTCAAATTTTAGATGAAAATCTGCATTTTATTTACTGCTAATATTTGATGCAATTCAAAATATGACTTTCAATGTTTTCTTTAATTATATAATGTTGTTTTTGTTTTTGTTTTTTTTACTGTTTTTAGTTATGGACAAACTGGAACCGGAAAGACATTCACTATGGAGGGAGACAGTTCTGATGATACAAGTTTGACCTGGGAGGATGACCCTCTTGCCGGGATTATTCCTCGAACCATGAAACACATTTTTGAGACGTTGCAGAGTCAGGTATGATGTGTTTTAATAGGCTTGAATGATCATCCCTGTACAGCAGAAACAAATAATTATTGCCATATAATTTAGACACTTGCCCTCCTGAGACGGCAAGAAAAATGTATGGTATTTTAAACATGTACAATATTTTTGATCATGTATTTCATTTTTATACACCCATCTATGGTATTGTTCGTTCATCCATCTGTAACTTTTTCTTGTTCAAACCATATCTTGCATACAGATGCATATAGGACCATCAAACCTCACATGCAGGAACAACTTGGGATGGAGGTATGTCACATTATATTGCTAGGTCATTGTGACCTATTTTTCACAGTCTACTGCACATAACAGTAATCCATGTTAAGATCATATCTTGCATACCGTACTGGACCATCAAACCTCACATGTATGATGTAGGAACAACTTGGGATGATGGTGTGTTGTATACTATTACTAGGCCACTGTGACCTACCTTTCATGGTCTACTGCACATAACACCTCACATATAAGCGACAATATTTGCAGACAGCTAACCCTTTATTCACTTCCATATGTACTGATGCGTGTATGTGCGTGGTAAGAGTACAACAAAGGGATAGAATCAATACAAGTACAAAAAGATTGAATCAATAAAAGAACAAAAGTATTTGCACTGAGAACACAGAATCAGATTAAATCCCTAATAATCAAACCTGAATTTGGTGTAATGCAAGCTAAAATATAATTGTTTTATGGGGTTGGAACCTCTTATGACTACTTGAAAATGGTACGAATAGATAGTGCAAATTTGGACAGAGTTTTGCCTATTGCAGTATGTTTCTAAGTTACAAAAACATGCCTAAACTAACTCGTAAACATATAAAATGCAATAAAACCACAAACTTACACCGTGAGAGGGGCTAAATGGCTATATATTTGAATTATCGTGGCTCAACAACTAGTGCGCGGTCAAAACAAGGGAGATAATCTTTGCAACAACCTTAACCTATAGACTACTGGATTTTTTTTTTTTTTAAACCACGTTGAGTGGGTACAAGTTTATCATTTTTACTCACATGTATTCACTTAAATGTTTTATAAATACATGAGATAAAGTTCATATATATATATCGGTAAGTATTATTTTCATGGATTTTGTTTAATTTTTATTATTTTTAGATCAGCTAATGACTATTAAAATTGAGCAAAAAATTGAAAAAGTTGCGTTTACTTACGGGCATTTGTGGCTAGCTGTCCATTATTCCCGATAACAATTGTTTTCTGACCAGATTTTTTTTTTTTAAACCCAAACTACGATTCATATTGCAATATTTGGTGATTTTAGTTGTTGGAAAAACAATAAAATTTATTATCAAATTAGCTGTCACAATCCGCTATCGATCCCTGAAAATGATCACAACGTGCCGCCATTGTTGTCAAGCAAAAATACTTGCCGAAAACAACTTTTTGAACTCAAAATTTCAAGGTATTTTCAGTTGAAAAAAATCAAAATAAAATCCACCATGTTGACCGGAAATCTTTTTTCTTTAATTTGTTTTCCGGTAGTGGCCTGTAAAAAACTGCGGGAAATATGAATTGAGAAATGCATTGTATACAATGTACAGTATGTCAACTGCCGTGACGCTGGGCGAGATATCTCGCCTGCAGTACTCAGAAGGTTAAACACCGCAAAGGGTACCTAACTGATAAAATGTACTAACTATGGAGTAATTCTCATTACATTATCTGCGTAACAGCAGATCATATCTTGCATACAGGACCATCAAACTACATATAGGAACAACTTGGGATGGTGGTTGGTCCAAAACAAACTGTTCATCCATTCAATTGCAAACATTTCACATAATTCAGTCTTCGCCATGAAAGGCGAGCGAGCGCTCGCCTCCGCACACGCCTCAAATGTTTAAGACGAGCGGCGTATCGATCGCCTTAAATTTTAGCTATGATTTAAAACAAATTTTAAATTGAAGTTAGAAAAACATACTCGCAAGTAATTACTCATCTGAACTACGTATGAAAATTAGACTGAACGAAGGTCTCAGAAATGTACGTGCTATAGCGATCGATAATAGTAATACATGGCACATTTGTACAAACATATTTAATAAGGAGAGCGATTGCTCGCCTGGCTCAATTAAGGAGAGTGATCTACAGCTCGCCTTGATTTTACTCATGGCGACGACTGTAATTAGAATTGAATCATACCCGTAACATATTCTTTAATAATAGATATGGTTTTCTATCAAACTCCTGATGGGCGTATCATACTATGATACTCATTGTACCTCACTGGTAGTCTTTTTTTTAAATGCAGGGCTCGCGCTGTCAGTAGCCAAATTAGCCATTGACTAATTTTTACAAAAACATGGCTAAAATTTGTTATAAGTGGCTAAACTTTTAGCTAAGCCATTTTCTATCTTCTGATGTGAAAAAGCCGTTACATAATCTATCCGATACATGAAATATAATAAGCATAATAGCGATCTCACAACCAGTAATGAGAAACTTTGTCATCCAGAATACAGCATAATAATGTTTGCTTATTTTAATAATCACGGTTCTTAATTTTACTGGCAGCATGTATGAAAACAAAATCTGAAAAATTTGTAGCTCGTTATTTTAACTTTGTAAAGTCTTTGAACCAAAGTAATATAAATAGTCTGATAATGTGTTTGCTTATTTTAATAATCACGGTTCTTAATTTTAACGGCAGCATGTATGAAAACGAAGTCTGAAAGATTTGTAGCTCGTTATTTTAACTTCGTAAAGTCTTTGAACCAAAGTAATAAAAACAGACCGACAATGCATGTCATTTCAATACACATGCTAGTTCAGGGCCAAAGACAAGTAGGCTAGGACCGAGTTCAGCCAGACCGAGCAAAACTAAAACGTCTGCTAGACTGGTTTATGTGCTTCATGTTAAACACAATGTCCATGTCGGGAACCAATGACCTAGTTCACGAACATTAGGAATAGTTCATTGTGCATATAGGTCACGCTTGACAGTCAGCCGAGACTGTTGCATGTGTCAAGAGACATAGTTGCAGACATTAAACAATACAATAACACGCTAGTAATTCTTGATGTATTTGTAAAAAAACAAAAGTGGTTCGCATGAATGAATACTTAATTGTTGTTTCGTTTGTTACTTTCCATTGTCTTTGTTAATTTTTAATTCGTGCATATCGCGATCACAGCAAATGAACATGCTGTTAAACGTACACTGAATACAATTAGTTTAAGGTACAATAATCATGACATTAATTTTGTTAGATAAAATATACAATTTTGACAGTGAGGTAACATCTAAAAAATTAGCTAGATTTTTAATTGACCGTAAATTTCAATTAATTATCTTTTTAATACAAACATTTGACATAAATGGAATAGTTGTAATAACGTGAAGTTGGCATTCTTAGGGTACATATTTTTACAAACTGAAATCAACAACAAGCATTCAACACGACACCGAAATCAACATGTACTCTATACAGTACTGCATAAAACAATTTTGGCTAAAAGTTGTAAAACATTTTCAGTATGGCTAATAAAAATCCCATTTGGCTAATATTTTGGCTGAAGGTATTTTTGATTCAGGGTGAGCCCTGAAGTGTTGGTGTTTATAGAAAACATCACGTTAGTCCTTAGGTCTCACTACACAGATCACTTCCAGGTGAGAGTTCATTCACCACGGTCCACTATAGTTCCTAATTGTGACACATGTTATGGTTCACATGTTCACTTCTAGGAAATAGTGAAGAATTAAAACAATATGTATGTTTAATGGTAAGCATTCTGGCTGTATTTTGCCCATGTTATTTTGTAATATTATGCATCGACCATTCAGGATATGGGTATATAATGTATGTGTATTTTGTTAGTGCCAATGAGAACCCGTTCTATTAGCAATCTTCGTTTGAAGTTGGGCAATTTAACACTGGTTTCAATGGCAGATGACATCTGTGTAGTGAGACCTTATACTAATTAATTAAATGTCAAAATGTGGATTTCATAGGAATTACCGGCTGAGCCATCCTCCCATAATAAAGTACTTTTGGAATGTAAGTAGAATATTGGTTTGATCACAATTTCTGAAAACCACAGGTTTTAAACAGGTAAATTGTTATGTTTCAGGACATTGAATTTTCAGTCCGTGTATCGTTCCTAGAACTTTATAACGAAGAGTTATTTGATCTGCTGGGTTCTACAGAGGACACATTGCGACTAAGAATATATGAAGATGCTACAAAGAAGGTATAGTTATGTATGTTTTGATCTGGGGGGTTTTACCGTTAAATTAAATAATTTAATGTGTGTTTTTGTGCACATTAAATAGACATGCAGTTTATTAATGTAAACAATATATGACATTTGAGGTTCTGTAATTAGCAGCAGGATAAATTGTTAAAAGCAACTTGTCAAATCACTGACATTCTACTAGGCTAGACATTGTTCAAAGCTGCTGAGGTCGGTCACGACATGAGATTAAACAGTTATAACAATACCATTCTTGGTGAAAAAGCTATCAAGGTATTACACTCAAATTAAAACAAAGGACCCAGAGTTTGCATTTGGTTACAGTGATGTCCCATTTGGTCAAATTCCCAATTGGTCGAAAAGTACCGTAAGTACTCGTCTGTTATATAACCACTACCTGATTACCTGTGTATGTATTGAACATGATCTCTGCATGTTTATACAAGCTGCAGTGATTGTGACATAGTGAGTGTAATATTCTGATAGAATCTGCTGCTTAAGTCGACATTTGTACTTGTATGTGTACTTGAAAGAATGTATACAAGGGCCTCCTTATGTGTGTGTGTGTGTGTGTGTGTGTGTGTGTGTATGTGTGTGTATTTATGGTATTTGGAAGTGAAGGTGTGGCTATTGAGGGTGGTAGGAGGCACTTGTAGTTGTATACAATAAAAACAATCATGGATATCAGACATGGAAAATTCCGTGAATATACAGGGATTTTTAATTTGTAAATTTGGTGGATACCCTGATTTATTGTGGACTATTAAGTGTAGTGTCTATAATAATTATAAAGGTCTTGAAAATTATAAATAAGCCGGTAGAGATCAATTGATTGGTCATGCAGTCAGCGACAGGACTGACCATCCATCTGTCTGTCTCACATATACAAAAGAGTTTTTCAGGATATTTTTGCTTTTTCATAATGCCTTGAGATATTGAGCTGAAATATTTTGTACTGCTTTATTATTGTTACAGATCAAGTTTGTCTTTTATGATCATTTACCTATTTTTGACAGAGTTATGGCTCTTGAACATAGAAGATATATCAATTTGTTTTTCCGGACATTTTGTTTTGGGGGAATGCTTCAAGATATTGAGTTGAAATATTGTGTAAAGCTTTATCATGGATTTGAATTTCCGTGTGTTATACTCATTTTTGGCAAAGTTATGGCCCTTGAAGTTAGGAAGTTTGGGAATTCAGGGTTGAAACTTAAGAATTTGTCTTTCATAGCAATTAAAAGAAATGACTGGGTGAAATGGCTACAGCAATTTTTTTAAACATGATTGAAAGGTTGTTTTGTTGTATGTAGACATGTTTGAAATGTGCAACTGTTATATATAGGCCTACTGGCAGATAATGTACACAGGTGTAGACATTTTGTCATCATTGAAGAGCTTTACCAGTGATGCTCCCGATCTAAGGAAATTTATGACGGTGTCATCAAAGTTTTGAACTCAGTAGGGGACATGTTTTGCTTTAGAAGTACTCTTAGAATGCTTGTTGTTATTAGGGATCTGTAATTATTTCTGGACTGGAAGAGGTGGTAGTAAGAAGTAAAGAAGAGGTGTACAAGATTCTGGATCGTGGTTCTGCTCGGAGACAAACGGCAGCCACACTCATGAATGCAACTTCGAGGTAAATCTTTCTGCCTTATGGGAAATAGCATTAACTAACATGTTAACAAAAGTTAAAAGACACCGGTAAATGGAGTATTGTATTTCATCCCATTTTAATCGTCCTTGCCTCCAAAATGTCTCACATTTACTCCTTTTTTACAGTTCACCAATTCCTTCCCCTGCCTTATATATTACTGCATGTTCACAATCAAGTGGGCTGCATAGCCCAGTGGTACAGTGCCCGCCTGATGCGCGGTCGGTCTAGGATCGATCCCCGTCAGCTAACCACTGGGGTTTTTCTCGACATAACCATATGTCCGACGCCGATATAACCGTACTTATAATGTGTTGAGTGCGTCGTTAAAATTAAAAAAAAAAAAATGTTCACAATCATTCCCAGTAGTGTAATCAAAATACTTAGCAGTCACAAAAAGAAAGAAAGAAATGCTTTATTTAACGACACACTCAACACATTTTATTTACGGTTATATGGTTAAGAACCACACAGATTTTGAGAGGAAATCCTTTGTAGCCACTTCATGGGCTACTCTTTCCTATTAGCAGCAAGGGATCTTTTATTTGCACTTCACCACAGACAGGATAGCACAAACCATGGCCTTTGTTGAACCAGTTATGGATCACTGGTGTGTGCAAATGGTTTACACCTACCCACTGAGCCTTGCAGAGCACTCACTCAGGGTTTGGAGTCTGTATCTGGATGAAAAATCCCATGCCTCGACTGGGATCCGAACCCAGTACCTACCAGCCTGCAATCTGATGGCCTAACCACAACGGACAGGCCGGTCTAGCAAGCACAGGACATTTTAAATGATTAATACATTCTCCCTGCTTTATAATGTTCCTATGTTTTTAATATTCTTAATATAAGATATAGTGAAACCTGTCAAAACAGGACCCTCAAAAAACCATAATTCCCCCAAAACCAGACATTTTTCACGGTCCTTTGTTAAAAAAATCAGTACAGAAATTAACCTCAAAACAGGATACCTCATAAAGCCAGACATTGTACTTGGTCCCTAGGGTGTCCAGTTTAGAGGGATGTTGCTGTAATTGCATTTAGATGAGAAAGGTGTAGTTTCTGCTGTTAAACGGTCTAGAATGTCTTTCTAATTTCAGTCGATCTCATTCTGTTTTCTCGGTCACTGTTCATATCAAGGAAAATACGATTGATGGTGAAGAGCTGTTGAAAACTGGAAAGTTGTATTTAGTAAGCTATTGGTTTTTTGTGGTGTTTTTTGAAGTAGTGTTAGTCTTAAACTAAAAAGAATTGAACTTGTTAAGATCTTCATACACTGATGTGAATTGCTCTGAGATTTATTTCTCAGCTGCTTTTTTCTTTACAAAAAATAATACAAAGTAGATTGGACTGGATTTAAAATGCTTAAGATGATTTTTATTTGAGTGTGGTGTAGAATGTTTAACTTTTAAAAGATCATTTAAGCTGTTATTTTTTAGGGAGCATTAAATCCCTTGTATCTGCATTCATCTGTGTTGAGAAATGAAAATTGGTGTAAACCAAGTATGAGTTGTATACTAAAACAAATTTAGATTTGGATAGCCCATCAGGACCATGTTCTAAAGGAAATGCGCTAATGAAAATGGGTCTTGCACGAGCAACACACAAGTGTAATCTCTTTTTCTGAGGCTTGTGTCGTGCACTTATTACTTACAGACTTTTGCTTTCCTTTTGTAATCTTTTTGTGTATTTATTTAAAATTAATCTACATACACTGCAGATCAGACATTTTTTTAAAGTGTGTGTGTCCCAATTTATTATTATTATTATGTTTTATTTTTCTACAGGTTGATTTGGCCGGTAGTGAAAACATAGGTAGATCCGGAGCAGTTGACAAGCGAGCACGAGAAGCAGGTGTGTACATTAACTGCCCATATAGAGTTATAGAATAATTGTTTGGATAATGAGTAAATTAACATATATATTTGCTGACAGAACCAGCAGATCATACTGCAGTTATACTGCAGTAAATACCCATTGATGACAAAAATGTCATTGCAGATCAGTTTTGCAACAGTGTTTTTCAAAGGCACTGCTCATAACTGTTTTGAATTTCGAGGGCTGCAGAAAGATGGAAAAGAAAATTATAAAATATATTACATCAGACCTTCGTTTTTGAAAACCCATTAGTGCTAAAAATTGCACTTCTCAAAATTCTTACGAGGGGGTTGGAAATCACGTCACCATGAACACAACATTTATCAATTTTTTATTATTATATGCATATCATGTTGCATTAATATTCTTAATCTGTCCTATCTACATTATGTTTTAATCATGATAATCTGTTGACTATTTATGAATAGAGAATTGAAACTGATTTGTTTGTGCTTATTCCGTTTCATTTAAAACAAATACAATAATTTTAGTCTTCATCGCAGAATATGATTTCTTCATGAACACAAACCTGTGAATGATTATACATTTAATGTACTGCAAATCATAAATCATAAATCATAAAGTCATAACTTATCATAACAGAGAAAATGTCATGATATATTGTTCTCAACCCAAATATATATTTATAAAAAAAATAGGATTAACTTTCATTATCGATGTATTGTAGTTAACCGCCATTTATTATACAACTAACTCGAATAATAAAAACACCCCCCCGCCACCTCCCAAAAAAACCACACAAAAAAACAAATTAACAACCAAACAACAACGAAAAACACCAGCAAAAATACCTTGATGTAAATTTAATTTGAAAATATACACGTTTTACACTTGGTAAACTCGAATTACTGAGTTGAAATTAAATTAGTGTACATTTGTTTCAGCTGCTTGAAAACTGATCACATGCTAGAAATGTGACTGCCAAGGTCAAAGTCCTTGGCTATAAATCACGTGGCAGTATCGTGAAAGAGAAAGTAGAAGTATTCATTTTCCATCACTTGTTTTTTCGGTATTATAGCCGGTAACAGAATGGTCAATATTCCACTTTTAAAATGTGCTAAGTTGCACATCAGTTGTCATGCTTTTTCGTAACATCAATAGAATTACGGAACAACAAAATTACTGTGGTTTTTTTCGTCTGTCAAACCGATAAAATAGCTGATTGGCCCAGTGTAACGATAATCAACCAATCGTGTTTCAATTTATGAAAGAGTATTCTAGGAAGTTCATTGTTACAGAATGGAAAGGTTTGTGGCGTTGTGGATTGGATTCAATAAACAATTAAAATGGCAAAGTTAAAAAACAAAATACAAATGTGATTTGTTCAATTTAGGGGCGCGTTATTTCGCACCCGTCAGATTGAACTGACGGGGGTCCACGGGCGTGATTGCGCTCGTGCCCGTCAAAAATGAAGGTCTGTTACATAGTACTATTATAAAGTTTTCTCTAGCTATTAGAGACGGACCACTTGTATTGTGAAATTTGCAGATATCTGTAAAGCATGCCAATCTGGGAGTATATTTTGCCATCACATTCAGCTAGTGAACAAAGTGTCCCAAATATATTTAGCAAACCATATATGCTGACCATTTTATATCTATATTAGTCATGTTGTGTCTTGTATTTTGTACAAATGAGTTGCAAGTCACATCTTTTTATGATGTAAGCTTTTATTATTCAACTTAGTTATTTTTTATTTAATCATGATCTTGGGTTTCAGGTACCAGTATCACAGTAATATTTTATTGATTCATACACTGGTTGTTACAGGGAACATTAACCAGAGTTTGCTGACACTGGGGCGCGTCATTACGGCGCTAGTGGAGCATGCTCCCCACATTCCGTACCGAGAGAGCAAGTTGACGCGGCTGCTACAAGACTCGCTGGGAGGCCGCACCAAGACATGCATCATAGCCACAATTTCCCCTGCTTCCTGTAACTTGGAGGTGAGACAACAAACATAATCTGAGACATAGTTGCCCATTCTTTTGATGTAGTATACTTTTGAAATGAGAACGAACCGTGGCATTTAACCATGACAATCAGCAATACTGTGAAAATTAGCATATATTCTATGGAATTCTAGTTTATTTATTAACATTAACATCATTGGTACTAAGTATAAATAGATTGGATGAGATGTAATTTTTGTGAAGGAATGAACTATACGTTTTTGAAATGTGTGTTGGTGATTTAACTCTGTGTCATCCGTTATGAACTGGTTTTAATTTAATATGCACTTCTTTGACAGGAAACTTTAAGTACACTTGATTATGCTCACCGAGCAAAGAATATAACCAACCGACCAGAAATAAACCAGAAATTGACCAAGAAAGCTCTGATCAAGGTGGGTATATATAATTTAAGACTACTTAGTAAAGAGATTTATAGCTGTTTTGTTCTGTTTTTTAAATTATCCCGCAGTCACTGACCAAAAATATAGGTCACGTGACATAAGCCCGACTTGACAAGTATTTGAGACTAGATTTTCAATAAAGATACTCATTAAATCATTTGTTTTAGTTCAATAAATTCAAACAACATTTAGTTTTGTGATAACAATACAAAACTTGTATATTTATTTATGAACGTGACAGAATGTAGCTAGCATCTTACAATGAATGATGTGTATCTTGTACAATGTCATACAGCAGAAGCCTTGCTAGGTTGACGATACTCCATTTGCGTACATAATAATGGAATAAATAATGATTTTCCGACTATTCCTGTAGGACTGCAAGATAAAAGAAATAACTGGTTACTGTCTTAAGTTATCTTCATTATCTTGCTTAGGTTGAATGGCGAATGTAGCTCGGCTAAGCCGGTAACTTAAGACAGTAACCAGTAATTATCTGTGCATATGGTCAGCTAAATATTGTTTACTGATTTCATTAGTGCTCAGACATTCAAATTATCTGGAAAAGATGTGGCCATTGGCAAAGTAGATGACTGGCCAACAGATGCCAAATTTTTGGCTTGGGCTAGTCAGCAAATTGTTGCAGTGATAGTTGCTAAAATTAGCTGTTTCATGCCTAATGATAGGAACTATGTGGGTATTTTGAAATGTAGCGGGCAGCATAGCCCAGTGGTACAGTACCCGCCTGATGCACGGTCGGTCTAGGATCGATCCCCGTCAGCTAACCACTGGGTTTTTTCTCGACATAACCATATGTCCGACGCCGATATAACCGTAATTATAATGTGTTGAGTGCGTTGTTGAACAAAACGCCAAAAAAAAATAAAAAAATTGAAATGTAGTTTATGTGCATATATTATAGCGACTTGCTTAGAAAATTTTGTTTTATTTCTAGAAATGTTTATGCTGGGGTGTCAATAAACATTCATTCATTCTTTAAATATTTCTAGGAATACAATGAAGAAATTGAACGTCTTCGAAAAGATCTGCAAGCTGCTAGAGAGAAAAATGGAATATTTCTTGCTGAAGAAAATTATTTGTAAGTGTATTACAAAAACAAAATATGTTTTAAAATTTAACAGAATGCTTAGAGGTTTTTTTCTTTTAAGTTGATAAAATGTTTTGGAATGGCTCTTGGGAGTTTGGAATACAGACAGAAAAATAAGTCATATTTAGTTGTCTGAATGTGACAATATTTTTATTGATTACATAGTTTTTATTATTATTTTGGAATATTGCAGGTCCATACAAAACAAAATAACTCAGCAAGAAGACATTATACAGAATCTGGAAGAAAGAATACAAGTTATGACAGAAGAACAAGAAAAAGTAATGTATTGTTTGTGGAGATGACACGTTAGAACTTTGTATTTTGTGCTATAAAAGAGCCCTTGCTACAATGGAAAAATTAATAAATCAATATGTTCTTGTAGTGTCATTAAACAAAACAAACTTTCACTTTTTGTATTTTGTGATGTATAGCAAACATGTACAGTATATTTCTAGGCAGTAGCTGACATTTCAAGTTTCTAAATACTTGAGAAAATACATGAGAAAAAGGAAGTAGCCATAATTAGTATTATAATTAATGTGAGAATATTTTATACAATTAATAGGTATGCATTTCATTTACCTTCTGGTCTAGTTAAGTATCCAAGACCGTGACCAAGAAAGTGATTCTTGTCAAAAGTTTGCAGCTAAAACAGTATTAGTTCAAACTTTCAAAAGTTAATTATTTTGCGACGTTATTATTATTTTTATTGGCTGCATTTTTCATGTGTTATTGTGTGTCCTTCAGCTGACAGAAGTGTTTACTGAAACTCACAAAGCACTGGAGGAGACCACTGAACAGCTGACAGCGACGAGAAATGACTTGGAAGAAACGAGTGAAACTCTGCTGGCCACGTGCCACACTTTGAAGATAAAGGAGAAAGACCTTGACGAACACAAGTTCCTTGTCTCAGAACACGTCAAGACTGAAGACGTCTTGTTCTCAGATGCTAATAATGTACGGCGAGAGTCCACATTTTGTCATTGTCTATGTTAACACATTTATGTTCTGTTTGTTTATTGTCATTGATATATAGTTCTCATTTGAGTCATTTTTATGTGAACATGTTTATAGCTTCTGATTAAAATCTCTTTCTATTATTATTTTTTTATTATTTAGAATGCTTTTATATTGATGGTACAAATTTTAAAATCATACAGCCTCGGTGGTGTTGTGGTTAGGCTATTGGTCTACAGGCTGGTAGGTACTGGGTTCAGATCCCAGTCGAGGCATAGGATTTTTAATCCAGATCCAAATCCTGAGTGAGTGCTCCACAAGGCTAAATGGGTAGGTGTAAACCACTTGCATCGACCAATGATCCATTACTGGTTCAACAAAGGCATTGGTCTGTGCAATCCTGTCTGTGGGAAGCACACACAAAAGATCCCTTGCTGCTAGTTGGAAAGAGTAGCCCATGAAGTGGAGACAGCAGGATTCCTCTCAAAATCTGTGTGGTCCTTAACCATACGTCTGACGCCATATAACCATAAATGAAATGTGTTGAGTGCGTCGTTAAACAAATAATTTCTTTCTTTCTTTTATAAATAATATTCAAGTTTATAGTTGTTAAATATGAAAGTTAGGGTCTTAGATGTACCTCCTTCTTTTGTTATTGTTGCAGTTAAGGATTGTTAATATTTTAAACCGTCGTTGTGTGTCATAATATTTAATGTATTTCTTCCTGATCCATAACATATTTCACAAATATAAACAGTAATCACTGCCAGTATTAAAGGAATTATAGACACTAAGTAAATTTAATGGAATGATGTCATTCATTATTAATGAAGTTTGTTTAGATGTTTTTCTACAGATGATATTTGTTGTGATGATAATATTTATCTATTTCAGTTGTTAAACACGGTTGAGTCCACTGTGAATGATGTGGAGGGACTGCACGCCAAGTTGGACAGGATCAACCACGTTACAACTCACAATGAAAAATGTCAGCTTTCCTTCAAAGAGAGGTTTGACTTGAGAATCTCTGAGATGAGTGACAAGTTGGGAGCACTTGTTGAGCAGGAGAACTCGTTCAAAGCAAACACATTGGACATTCTTGGTAATATTTTCTTACTTTGTGCTGGGGTGGAACATAGCCCAGTGGTAAAGCGTTTGCTTGATTTGCAATCGATCTAGGATCAATTCCCATCAGTGGACCCACTGGACTGCTTCTCATTTCGGCCAGTGCTCCATGACTGGTGTAACAAAGGCTGTGGTATATACTATCCTGCCTGTTGGATGGTGCATATAAAAGATCCTTTGCTGCTAATTTAAAAGACTAGCACATGATGTGACAACAGCAAATTTCCTTCTTTTCTTTGTGCCATGATATTGCTTCATCCATGCATCATGTGATGATGGTGGAGGTTTGTTTAATTATTATTCATTGAATCCCCCCACCCCCTACAGTTTTATTCATTGTTTACTATTTTATCCAACAAACTCCCAAAGAATAGTTGTACATAGTTGGATATTAAAGTAAAAAAGAGTGCAAATTGTCTTTACCTATACAGTGAAACCCGTCTTACAGGCTGCTAGTTTTTACAATCTTTAAAAAGATTGTGTGTTTTTGTTATTTCTATTTTATTTTTGCCATCTGTTTTGCTGATTGATGGATGTGTGCTTTATGGTTTCCTAAAAATCAGTTCTGCCATGTCGCCTTCTTCAGAAATAATAGTATAAGTTGAAATTCTTAATTTTCCAGTTTTAAATTCATTCTTTCTTCAGTTTGTTTTCTTTTTTCATGGAATTACTACTTCATGCCATGCACTGTCATTGTCATAATAGATGAATCTACAAAGGTCTAGCTCTGTTTACCCAGAGACGATTGGATGTATTCCACAGTCACAATTTCTTAATGCTAGTATTCATTTTATTCAAAGGGATGTAAGTAGTTAACATGCAGTGTGACTCTACAAAAGGAAACTTTGAAATAATCAGTTTATCGGTTACATTTTCCACATACTATTATTTTTGTTTTCATTTGTCATCATTTTTGGTGTTGACAACATTCCAAATTACAGTTACCAGCAACCTAACCATACAACAAGGCTGGGGTTTTGTTGTTGGGTGTTGTTTATTGGCTTCTTTTTACTTGGGGGATGTTGGGGTTTTTTTGTTTTGTTATTATACGCCTGTCTATAATATTATAGTATGGCATTGTCCATCCATCCATCTTATCTTTTTTTGTCCAGATGATATCTTGATTACAAATGCAATCAGGACCATCAAAACTCACATACATGTAGGAACAACTTGGGATGGTGGTGTGTAGCATACTATTACTAGGTCACTGTGACCTACCTTTCATGGTCTACTGCACATAACAGTAAATCCTTATCCTGATCATATCTTGCATACAGATGCATGTGGGAACAACTTCATTAATCCGACAACCTTCTCCATTGGCTCATTTCAGCCAGTGCACCATGACTGGTATATCAAAGACTGTGGTATGTGCTACCCTGTCTGTAGGATGGTGCATATAGAAGATTCCATGCTGCTTATCGAAAAGAATAGCCCATGAACTGGCGACAATGGGTTTCCTCTCTCAACATCTTTGTGGTCTTTAACCATATGTACAATGCCATATAACAGTAAATAAATTGTGTTGTCACCGGTACTTTTGTTTTTGGAACAAATTATATAAAATTAGTTCCCTTTATTTTCAGGTTCCTTTCTTGAGCACAGGACAACTGAAGTTGACACTTTAAATGATCAGACATCAAATTTATTGACATTGGTTGGGAAACATATTTCGACAATGGACGGACATCAAGAAAAGATCAAAACAGAGAGGGTTTCTTGGATTGAGAATACCAAAAGTTTAATTGATAAAAAAATGGTTTGTTCAGTCTTTCCTTTTTTTCTTTTCTTTTTTAAATGTTTAACCTTGTATTTGGATTATTTGTTATTCATTCTTCCATATACATGCAGTAGCAGGAATTATGTCCATTCTAAGGCATTAAGCATTCATTGTCTAATTAACATGGCAGAATGTTCAGATTTGCATCCAACAATCGTCTCCTTAGCATATGTGGGGTGAGACAGCTCAGTGGTACAATGCTGGCCAGATGTGCAATCTATCTGGGATCAATGCCTGTTGTTGAACCCATTGAGCTATTTCTAGTTCCAGTCCGTGCACCACAACTGCTGTAGGTATATCAAAGGCTGTGGTATGTGCTATCTTGTTTGGGATGGTGCATATAAAAGATCCTTTGCTACTAATGAAAACAAAATGTGTGTTTCCTCTCTAAGACTATGTCAAAATTACCAAATGTTTGACATCCAATAGCCAATGATTAAACAAATTAATGTTCTCTAGAGGTGTCCTTAAACAAAATAAACACACCTTAGCATATGTTGTACTCAAATGATTCATATACCTGTCATTAAATGTTTATAATATTTACAACTTAAATCCCATCTAAATACAGTTAACTTAATACAATGTGAAGTAAATGTGTTTCTATGATTTCAGAGTGAAGAGACTGCACGGATCTCTGGTTTATCTCTGGAGACAGTTATGCCTGCCTTAACATCAATACAGTCTTCTTTTCAAGATATTGGAAGTTGTCTGCAGTCAGCCTATAAATACGTTGAGCAGCAGGTATTGTTATATTTTATATATCGTGGTATTTTCGGTTAATGACTTTGGCTTTTGGAGAAATAGACCCCACTTGTCCCATACTTCAAGTGTGGGTTCTTTTTTTGACTGGTTATTTGACTTATTAGTTGATAGCAGGTAATACTGTTTGGTTATTTGACTTTATTAGTTGATTGCAGGCAATACTGTTTTGTTTGACAGTAATATGAGTAATCTCTCTCAATAAGAATGAAAGTAAGAGATGAAAATTAAATTACTTGTGATTGTCATATCATGTGACATCAGGTTGTTACTGAAGCCAAAGAATGACACAGTTTCATTGGTTTATCTTAAATATTAACATTATATAAGAATTGTTTCAAATGTTTTAGTAATTATTGATTTTTAAAAGTCACAAATGGTATAAAATTGCGTAGCGTGCACAAGATCGTTTATATGTACCATCCTACAAACAGGATATCACATACCATGTTTTTTTATATAGCTGCCAATGGGGATCAGTCCTAGACTTACCGTGCATTTCAAAAAACACCTTTTTAGGTCCAAGTAACGAATCAAAATAACATGTAAAAATGTTACGTAAATCGAACACGTACCCTCTTCCTCTACCCCTAGAGCGTTATGTAACATGTATGCCAACAGCTCGCCACTGTCAAAATTTCAAGGCAAATCTCCCTCCCACCGACCCCTGGAAAGGCGTTGACCACACCTCTAAGGATATAAATATGTTTTAGAGATATGAGATGATCTCTCAATCAAGACAGTTAAATTTGTTCAAAAATCTCACATGATCTCTTGTTGGGAAATTTTACACTTGTGATAAGCCAATGAAAACCGAGATAGGTAGGGGCCCATCAAAAGTGTCCCACTTTCAAAATACTGGCTTTGGTTTTAACCTGGATAAGCCAGCATAGTGAAACCATGCGGATTGCAGTGTCATATATGCCACAAATGTAATTGGATTTTCTGTTCTATATGCTTAAATAATAAAAATATTCTAGGGAATGCCACTTTAATATCTTATGTTTTGTTTTTTATCAAACTCCTGACATAATCCACAGGCTGAGGGGGTCCCCGTGTGCATGAGAGGTGCCCTAAGTTTCTTTTCATATTATTGAAGTACACCAAGTGGCACATCAAAAAAGTTTGGGTAGACTTTTCGTAACCCGGCAATAACCGAGAAAATAACGTCATAAGCCACGCCCATTGACGCCCTATTGGAACCAAAATTTAGGGGTAGGGGAAACATAAATCACTGTATCTTTGGAAGTATAAATCACAGAAAAACATAATACCCCTTAAAATGTTTGTATTCAAGTACTCTATTTATTAAAACAATCATTATGCAAATTAGTATGATAATGAGGTCAACAAAGGCCAAAAGGTCACGAAAATCGGGCATAAGTGAAAATTTGACCGTTGCTCCAAAAATAACCTGCAAAATCATGGATTCATTTATTTTGACATTTTTAATGCATGGAAATGTTAGAAAAGATGTTACTG
>JAECMU010112319.1:0-14716 GCA_016106625.1 Dracogyra subfuscus
GGGGGGGGTCCAAATATGATGACTCATCTCTCCTTTTTACAGCTGAACACAGTCTCGAATTTACAAAAAGGGGGGTCCTGACCCCTGACCCCTGACCCCTGCCCTCCCCCTGGATCCGCTACTGCATTGATTTATTAATCATCAGATAATGGATGTCTCACGTATGTTCAGTTTTAATAAAGTCGTATTCCACTGTCAATGGAGATAATTACCGGTCTTCATTCAACAGACAAGTTTCATCACAATTTTTATTGGACTGTTTAAAAGTCTACAGAATCCGATATTCTCACTAAGAGTGATTTAATGGCTAACAAATAGTTTTATGTGATATAGAGTGTGGAGATAACAGCGAACATAAAGTGAAGAAAGGGGCATGCTGGGAAACAAACAAGCCAGGTGATCTATAGTATCCTACATGATGAGTCTACATCAATAAATATTAAATATATACCACAGTCAACTGCACGGCTTTAGATCTGGGTGGTATTGAAATTTCACAATCAGTATGGGTATTTTGAAGGTGATTTACCTCAGTATAGGTATGGTATTTGGTACTAATAAAATACCGATACCAAGCGGTATTTTCAGTATACTTGGTTTTAAATGCATACCCGAGTGAAGTCTCACCTGCTAATTTCATCTAAATAAAATGAAATTCCATACACACGGCCGTCATCTCTCTCTAGCCATTCTCATTCCAGCCAGTGCACCATGACAGTATATCAAAGGCCATGGTATGTACTACCCTGTCTGTGGGATGGTGCATATAAAAGATCCTTTGCTGCTAATCAAAAGAGTAGCCCATGAAGTGGCGACAGCAGGTTTCCGCTCTCAATATCCGTGTGGTCCTTAACCATATGTCTGATGCCATATAACCATAAATAAAAAGTGTTGAGTGTGTCGTTAAATAAAACATTTATTTCTTTCTTTCATCTCTCTCTTCTTTTCAGCTATTTTGTGTTCTGTCAGATAAATGAGGGACATTTCCCTTCCATAACCATAATGCTTAATACTGGCCAAGCAAAATGAAGTCTCATTATTTTTTAATTAGCTTTTTGTTAAATTTATTATGACATTTATTACCAAATATTTTCTCTAAATTTAACTTCATTCTGTATTTGAAAAACATTGCATTTTCCTGAAAAGATTATAACACATATCACCCCACCAGTTGTAGAGTTATAGAACTGTATTATGAAAAATAACTAATTGAGTCCACTGATGTGGCCCCAGACCACAATTATTTATGTTATATGTTTCTATATAGCATTAGTGGCTATAGCAGTTTTACTAATATTAGTAGGCCTATGGATGTTTTGCCTGCCTGAGGGAAACCTGCCCTGAAAAGGACCACCCCTAACCCCTGTTGTCCAGCCCTTTCTCCCAGAATATTGGTTTAAATAAACACACACAGTAAACCTGTCTGGATAGCTATGCACGGATTATTTAATAAATGTGCTCTAATGGTATCATTAAACAAAACAAATGTTTAACCAAGTCAGTGATTTAAATCATGCTTGAAATATGACTGAATACATACATGTCTAATGGCAATATCACATCTTTTATGTTATGATAGCGTTGTGTCATATTACCTGTAATTGTCATTAAGATATCACCTCTTTTCTTCTCTGACGTCTTTGTGTCATATTCTGTGTAGGTAATTTTCCAGGTGAGTAAGCATAATCACCTGATGGGAATCATTACGGGTAGATGTCACCGAGTGCTGTCAAGTGTGAGAGAAGACACACACAAAACAAACGGCAATCTGAACATCGCATCGCAAACCTCTGCACTATTTTACACCTGTAGGCAGATCTCGGATTAATTTCCACCTGAGTTGTCCACATCAATAAATTGTACATTTCAATTGAACAGGTGAAACAGACCTATTGCCAGCTCAGTTTGATCATTGTACTTCAAACGATTTTAGAGCAGGACTCTTTCTGCATTGATTAAATGTTGGTGAATGAGGGACATTTTTCTTCCATACTCAAATTGTTTCCAGCATTTCAAGGAGTGCTAAAAGAATGGTTGGCAACAGAAATGACCTAGAGGGTTACACCCCCACCCAACCCTACCTACCAACAAACAGTTACCAGTATTTGCATTTACTGGTAGATAAAACCAATGAACAGGTAAATCTCAATATTGTACCAAATTGTGTTTTCAAACCAAAGAGCTTGGGTGAAAAACAAGAACAAAAGAAGTTTCTACAAAGTGCAATAAAAAATGAATTCTAAAATATTTACTTAATGCCAAAAATATAATTTACTCAAAACTAAAAGGTAATGGAAAATTGGATTCAATTTGACATTCTCTAATGGTAAAAACATTGAAAGAACTATCTAAACGAATTAATTTTGATATAAAATATAAACCAAGGGGTAGCTTTAGAGCAGATTTACAATTCTGGTCTGTTCCAGCAGACCCTTTAGGTTTCTCACTGCTCTGTGGCAAAACACTCACCCAATGCATAGTTGGTCTGGGATCCATCCCCGTCTGTGGGCCCACTGGTCTATTTCTCATTCCAGCCAATGCTAGTATAACAAAGGCCATGTTATGTGCCATTTTGTCTATGGGATGTTGCATATAAAAGATCCCTTGCTGCTAATCAGAAAGTGTAGAGCCCACTGCAAGATGGTAGCAGGTTTTTTTATCCCATTATCTCCATGGTCTTTAACCATATGTCAGACATCATATTACTGAACTCTGTACTGTAACTAAAATGTGTTGAGTGCATTGTTAAATAAAACATTCCTTCTTTCATTCCCCTTTGTAATGTGATAATTTGTGGAACAGCCCCTTACAAAAAACACCTGTATCAAACTGTGGGCAGCCTGTCATCACCCAAAGAGAAACTCAGCTATCTCCCTAACACACTCAACACTTAATCCGATATGACACACAACATGTGTTGTAGCCAGCCTCAAATAAAGATAGGTCTGTTAACAATACAACAGAGAGGACTGGAGAAAAAACAACGGCTTCATTATGTGCTGCAGGTTATCAGCCCGATTGCCTCCAGTTGCAGCTCCAGATCATGTTTCCAAAGTCAGAACCACAAGCAGACTCCAGAAACACAGTCTCTTGACAAGAAAAGGAAATAATATTTGATATTTGTTTAACAGTACCTTTTGAGAGAGAGAGAGAGAGAGAGAGAGAGAGAGAGAGAGAGAGAGAGAGAGAGAGAGATTAAGAAAAGAGATTAACAGAAACACAGACGGATCAAGAGAGGGATTATGAGAGACAGAAAGAGATCGAGAGAGAGAGAGAAAGACGGATAGAGAAATACATATAAAAGATACCCTGCTTAAAATTGGAAATAGTAGGCCATTGTGTGGTTTCCTCGTTATCTGTGGGCAGGTATTTAATGGATGTCATATAATCATAATTAAAATGTGTTGAGTGGGTCATTAAATGAAAATATTCCTAAAACCAGCAGTTAGACGTCCAACCCAATACATCACTTGCTGCCAGTAACAATTTGTCAAACACGAGTGTGGTGAATTAGACTTTTTTTTATTACTGCCACATTTCCTCATTCAGATACACATGTATTTTGAGCTTTTTGTCTCATCATTAAGTGATTAAATATTAATTATTCATAAAGCCATAAAATCACACCAGACTGAGTCATAGGAGGTAGTGAAGCAGTTAATGCCTGTAGTATGTATTGGAATCTCTTATTAGCAAATCAAAAAATTGATTTTATTTTCTGAAATGGCTAGTTCAGCTTAATAACATTCAAGTCCAGTCTGTAGGAAACATACACAGAAATGTGACGGGTTTTTTGCTTCTAAAAAGAAGGAAGGAAATTATTTATTTAATGATGCACTCAACACATTTTATTTATGATTATATGGCATCAGACATATGGTTAAGGACCAAAAATATATTGAGAGAGGAAACCCACTGTCACCAAATCATGGGTTACTCTTTTATATGCACCATCCCACAGGCAGTGTAGCCTTTGATGTACCAGTCGTGGTGCACTGTATGGAGCAAGAAATATCCCAATGGGTCCACTAACAGGGATTGACCCCAGACCAACCGCACATTGAGCGAGCGCTTTACCACTGGACTACGTTCCATCCCCAAAACATTATTTAAAACCTACAAGTAAACTACTGGTATAAACATGTATTCCAAACTCTACATGTTTTGTAGTAGGTCTTAATCAGAGTGTGCATATTTCTATGATGTCATTTACGGGAAATTCAAATAGTCCCTGTATGAAGTTCAAAATCTCAATCTATTTGGGGTTTTTCTCTTTTAAATCTTACATCACATGGTACAAGAATGTAAAGGTTCTTTACTCTTTAAAAACAGTAGGGGAACTCTAATAAGAATTTACAATTAACATTAATATTTCAGGTTCCCTTACTTTTTCTGAAGAGTATATTTAATGAAACCAAAAGAGCACATTGTTATTGGTTCAAACATTTGATCATTTTTGATATGTCATGTCAGAGGAAACACACTACATTTTTCCAATAGCAGCAAGGGATCTTTTCTACAGATAGAACAACACATACCATGACCTTTGATATACCAGTTCAGCATTGGATGGGATGGGGGAAAATATAAGAAAATATGTCCACTGAAATGCTTCGATTCTATGACACAAGTACATGTAGCTGAGGCGAGCACTCTGCTAACTGGGCTACATCTCGCCTGTATGAAGATGTAATGCTCATAAAAGGTGGGCTCGAATCACACCTTTATTCTGTTTTATATCACTGTCTTTACTCTGCCTTTCATCTTTTACATATGCTGGACATTAACTGGCCACAAACACACTAACAAAACAAAGATAAAAGAAATAAGGACTTTTATTCATTAGAATGATGGTGAACCACTGAACAAAGGATTTACAAGAATTAGACCACAGAAATCTCATACAATATCTAGTATTGTTAGAACGCCAGTTAATGGTTTGATGATCAGATTAATCATGGATTAGTTTTAAAATGTGTATTATAAAATTAATATTTTTTCAAAAACTAAAGCAGAGCTGCAGCTGTTTCAAACTATTTGTGGATAAATTTTGTTTTAATGGTTAATAAAATAATAATCTCTTAGCCACAGGTTATGTCAGCTAGCATTTTTTAAACTGCCATAAAAATACACCTTATCTTAATTCATTCACATCAAAAGTGAGAAACTAATTCTGTGGAACTAGTGATATAATAACGTGTTATTTATGTACTTTAATCTTGAAGACAGTGAAACACTTTGACTTGCATGCCAGGTATTTACAGGAAGATCTAGCAAACAGATGTGGAATGCACGTCTGCCTGTGTCTGCAACATGTGCTAACATGCAGACACCAAACTGCAGTGTGGAAACTGCCAAACAATTTGAATCTCAGATTGTCAGTTCATCGTGTAACCATGTATAAATTACACACAGTGTCTGTGTAAATTACCTGAGTAACCAAGAGGAATCTGCTCAGTATAAAAAAAAATGTGCTTATTTAGCTATTTTTTGTCTCATGTGTAGTTCCTATAAATAAATACCAGATATTTATCATGTAAAATGAGAATCTAGCAAGCTTCCTGCCCTGGAATTGGTCACTGGTGAAATCAGAGGCTAAGTCCAGGGTGAGCGTGCCTGAATCTTTATTGGATATAAAGAAAGAAAGAAATGTTTTATTTAACGATGCACGCAAGACATTTTATTAACAGTTATATGGCGTCAGACATATGGTTAAGGACCACACAGATTTTGAGAGGAAACCTGCTGTTGCCACTTGATGGGCTACTCTTATGTCGATTAACAGCAAGAGATCTTTTATTTGCATTTTCCACAGGCAGGATAGCACAAATCATGGCCTTTGTTAAACCAGTTATGGATCACTGGTTGGTGCAAGTGGTTTACACCTACCCATTAAGCCTTGCGGAGCATTCACACAGGGTTTTTTGTCTGTATCTGGATTAAAAGTCCCATGCCTTGACTGGGATTCGAACCCAGTACCTACCAGCCTGTAGATGGATGGCCTAATCACGACGCCACTGAGGCCGGTCTTCATTGGATATGGGCACGTTAATAGAGTTGCCAGTTCCCAGTCCCAGAATCCAGCCAGTACTAGTGGCTCTGTGCAAATGAGTCCATGATTACACATGTATTAAGCAATAATTGTTTATAATTTAGCTATTAGCTGAGGGTATTATTCTGTTGGAAAGTTTGTATATAAGCACATATGTTTAAAATATTGTTCAACTTTTATTGTCCGTGGTACCGTGTAGTCTCATGGGAATTGAGCCGTGTAGTCTAATGGGAATTGAGCCGTAGCATCCTGCCATTTGGTGTCAATTTTACTGCATTTGAATTTAACACAGATTTGCAATAGCATTTAAAGGAAATGAAACAATGATCCATTGTGAAATGAAAAGAAAAGTTAATGTTGTATTCTAACAATTGAAACTATTATTAAAAAAGATGTGAATGCACATCTGCCTGTGTTTGCAACATGTGCTAACATGCAGACACCAAACTGCAGTGTGGAAACGGCATGTGCCCCCCTCCCCAATTTTCAGATCTTTTGCTTTATATTTGCTTTAAAATTGTGTTAATATAAAAGTGTGCCCTTCCACATTTTGGCACCTTCCTACACCACTGTTAAAGTTGATATAACTGAATGTCATATTCATATTATGCTACTGTTTAACATTAGAAGTCTTCAAAACAAATGGAAAACAGTGAAAGACAAAATCTTCTGTCACTACATTAGATTACTTATAAATAATTGCAACTGGCTGTGTTTATCAAACTTTGTCATTCTACGGAAACCTGCTATATTTTTCTATTAGCTTCAAGGGAGTTTTTATATACACTCTTCACAAAGACAGAACAGCATATACCACAGCCTTTGATATGCCAGTTGTACAGCATTGGGAGAATGGGTCCACTGAGGGAGTTCAACCCTCGACCCATGCAGCTCTGGTAAGTGTGTTATCAATTTAGCTAATTAGGAATACCAATAGTTGTGTTATTTCAAGTTTCTTAAATAATGAATAGCAACAGCCTGTGTTTGATCTAACTGTGTGCAGCAACGTCTGCAATAAGTGAATGAGAAATAATCATATGGTTCACTGGAGAGGATTAGGGTGGGGGGTGGGGGTGGGGTGACCAACATATCACTCTCAGAACCATTGATTCATTATACATTTAAACAATTATAGAACTGGACACATCTATCAAACATCAACCATATAGTTAGCAGAAATGTTAAAGGAATCTAAGGACAGCACAAAACAACACAGTATGGTGTTGCTGCTTGATCTGCAGGGCCATGGTTAAAGCAAAGTGCTTTGCTTTGTGTGCTAGAGCTGCCTGCGGGCTGTAGATAGAAGCATTGTAACATTCGCCCAACACACTGATTGCAGCCAAGAATCAGCTCTGTGTCACAACAATGATTGAATCAACAAGTTCAAGTGTCCACACAAACTTGACAATATCATGTTTAAATCAGACGAGATTGCCAGATAACAACGACATCAAACAATGTGGGCCAATACTGGGGAATGCAGACATTATTGGAGACACAAGCCTGTAATGGTATCTCGGTTTAAGATGACAGACTTTCCTATACATTTAATTTCAAGTGTGGGATAATATTTAATTTCCCATTGAAAGATGTATTTGCAATCTAAAACATGACTTCAATCAAAGTTAGTAAACTGTAATGTATAAACAAATATGTGCAAAAATAGTCTTGGTAGCCATGTTGAATCGTGTTGCAATATTATCTAACAGAATTTGCACAACATACCTAAGAATTGCTGAATTTAATCTGGTAAAATTTCTTCAGATACCGAAGAGTTAAGTCAGACTTTGCCAAACCAAATAAATGTGATACAGTTGCTGAACGATTTTCTTGAACTTCATGAACTTCATTAATTGTATTCAGCAAATTAACTGTATCATATTTAGATGATTCTTCATTTATTATTCAGAATTTGACACTGACCCATGACCAAATTTAGGACCAGGAAATACTGACATTAAAAATGCTCATAACTTAAGTGTCTTTTGGCCAAGTCATGAAATGTTTTATACTTTGTGAATTAAGGTAAAGATGTTTAAGTCATAATTAGTTCTATGCAAACTGTCAACATTGGCCTAAGTTACTAAGTTGTAATTTTTCATGGGTGGATAGCCCTGCCCAGTAAAGGCACTTCTCTAATATCTTCCAACTAGTGGATGGTTTGAGGGTCAGAATTATATATGGAATTTTGGGTATAATTTTAAAATGTGTATACAGATTGACATGTACTGAATGAGTCATTCAACTTTACTTCACACTCTGATGAGGGGCACGACAAGAGGCCTTGGTTGTAGCAGTTCACCCAGCAGTTGTCGAGCCATTATGTTTTGTATCAGACACGTGAAACACTTCCAACAGCAGTGGACTACCAGACACAATGGACATGCTGCCACAGAAATACCCATAAACGTTTTTCACAAAGATTTAATGCTTTTTTAACATAAAATACAATGGAAATCTTAACACAACCCAATTATAATGACTGCCTTTTATGGGTGTTTTTATGTCCATTTAACAAGTATGAAGTGTTTTTCCCAGGTGAAAATGATCAGCTATCCACAATACATTACTGGTGGGATACTTTCTTCATGGGACATGCTTCATCTCGGTTTACCAGTAACCCATCTGTGTATCTTCATTAAGATTACTAGCATTTCTAAAAAATATATGTCTGCATCAAAACTAAATATAACTGATACACCCAATTACCAAATGTTGGAGTCAGCAGTGAAGGTAATCAACTAAGAGAGTAAAACCCTACAGAAAATCAACACCGTCTTGGGGTTTAGGTGGGTAAACCATTTTGGAGCTATTTCATTTTGTAACCAGGGTGAAATAGAATCTTCACCTGCTAAAACCTCCCATAAACATGGCAGGTCATTTTACTAGACAGTTGTATAATTATCTGTTATTTAGCCTGCGATTCTGTTACATTTTAATTCCAAAATGTCCTAAAACACATCACAGATGTGTTACATTTTTACACAAGATCCCAAACCTTCCCAGATCCCAAACCTTCCCGTGTGCTGCTTATCTTCATTTTTAATGCCATATTCTTTCTAAGCAGGACATGTATTGTGGCCTACTATTTAAAAAAAATAACAACATGTGATATTTTACTTCCTATTTCAAGCCCTGTAGAATCTCATCAACGTATTGTTTATCCATCAGGTTGTCATGGACAGCTATCAAACGTTTTCTATGGCTGTACATTAATTCCACTCCACACTATAACACTACATTACCCTAACAACAACAATGAATTAACTTAGTCTTCCATTAATTTTAATTCTTGGTACATTTCTCGATTATTTGAACTCCAAACTATAGGTTAGATGCGAGGTGGAGCGTTGAATTTTGATACCAAAAGTGGAGCATGTTCAGCCACTTTGACTGAGCTTCACCTGACATGACAGTGGTACCTGAGCAATGAACACATTGACGGCTTGCTGTTACAACTTTCAATAGGAAGTTCCTGTTTGAACTGGCCTCTCATCAGATCCCAAAGCCAGGTGGAGGCACACTGATAAAAACAAACTGAAACCTAATATTGCTTCATCTCTCAGGACCTTTGTTAAAGATGGGCATAAAACATGCCAGAACAAAACATTTTCATTGTGGTATCTATCACCTCCATCTTGGATCTTTCTTTGCCACCTGAATGCAATTTTGTCCCTGGCAACTGAGAAGTGGGAACTGGTCATCTAATTTTTTACCCATGTATTATTTATAGATGACTGGTTTAAAGACACTGAAAGACATAAAATAGTGTGCACCATGCTCTTGAGTTAAACTGATTGTTTTGTTTAACAATACTACTAGAGCACACTGATTTATTAATCATCAGCTATTGATTGTCAAACATATAGTAATTTTCACACAGTTATAGAGAGAAAACCCACTACATTTTCCATTAGTAGCAAGAGATCTTATATATGCACTATCCCATAGACAGGATAGCATATACCATGGCCTTTAATATACCAGCCGTCATGCACTTGCTTGCTCTTGAGGTAATGGTGGTTCTCTAAGACTATAGTTTTTGTTATTCAAATGGTTTCAATTCATGTTTGCATTTACAACAGTTTGACACCCAATAGCCAATGTATATTTTGTGCTGTGGTGTCGTTAAACATTCATTCATTCATTCTAACAGTTCAAAATAAAAACATCAGTTAAAAACGATCTTACCTGAATATAGCCATAATCAGTTATATACAAAAATATTATTAACAAGTGAGTTATGACCATTATGTAACTGGGTGCATATATATGGTTTGTAACAGACTACGTAATATTTTCAAATAATATTTTGTTACTTCATTTAATAGGTCAACTGTGCTTCCTATTCCTTTAACCACTTACAAAACAAATCTTTTAAAAATTATTTTTGCAAAACGAACATAATTAGCTACTGCTGAAGTGTCATTCCTTGAACACTTGACTCCATTTTACTGTGAAATGACCAGCTAACTGCCGCTAGTTGTTAGAAATGACCCATTCTTCCTTCTCTCTCACTCTGGCACTGTAATTTGGTGATTATCTGCAAATTATCGCCATGCTGACATGGGTCAGTTGTAAACTGGTTACCACACTAGCCGGCCCCATGCTGGTTAATTGGCAATATGGAAGTCATTGCATTCAGTACCAGGAAGCTGCAAACGTAATACATTTTCCATACACTGGTTCCTTAAAGTGTTAAATGTTACATGTTGTCCAGTCTAAATTAGCCTAAATCATGTGTCCTTTTCTGAGAGATGTTTATTTTTCAACTTCAGTTTGTTTATTTTAAACCATCAGTTATTGTATTCGAATTCTAAATTAGATGACAGACAATTTTTTGTCTTTGATAAAAATAGAGTTTCCATCTAAAATTACCAAATAAAATTCTTAAAGGGACTGTTCCGAATTTTTTGCCATTGTTGTATATTTACATATTTACAATCCTTTTTGGTGACTAAAATTACATGTTAAAGGTATTTTCTATTTACTGATTATCTGTACTAGTTGTAACTGTAAACAAGATGAAAGCGAACCATACTCATTTAATACATGTAATAACAAGTCAAGCAATAACCACTGGCAGACTTCAAACTGTTATGGCTATCTATAATAGTTCAGAATATACCCAAACTATTAGGACTATCTGTAACCATTCAAACGACCAGTATCAGCAAACCACAATGATTATCTACATCATTATAAACTGTAAGCAAACCGCTGTGGTTATCGCTTTCTGGGGAAGGTTATCTGCTCCTGTCCTGGAGGTTTGTACTGATGAAATATTCATGAATGGCCGACTGCTATGAGAAAAAAAATAAATGAAAAAATGTGCTGAAACCCGAGCCTCAGAGTGATTTGTGTACAGCTAGATTAATTCAGAAACCATTCCTGTAGACCAACAAAAACACAAACGCATCTGGCAAAGTGCCAGCCTGAACATGGTTCACATAAATCTCATTGTTTGCCCTACTTACAGATGAAGAAGTTTGGAAGATGGCAGCAATATACAAATAATTAGACAAATTGTAGAGGAAACCATTTTCTTGGCAATGGTGATGTCTCACAATTTGTTCAGAGATACGTGAAATATGCTCTTTGTGCCACCAGTTTCATCAGAACAGTTTACAGAGTTTCCCTAAAGCTATGCTCTTCTGTAAGTTGTGAGTACTTGTTTCAAGAGTCTTCACGAAGGTCAAATGGTCACACTGCTGCTATCAGACTTCTGTACTAAAGGTGGTTAGTTCAGCTTACCATGGTGCATCCATACAGCAAATCACAGACCAATACACACAGGGGATGTGATGTCAGTTTGGGTTCAATCCCACTTAGCAGGCCTATGGGCTATTTCTCATTCTAGCCAGTGCACCACAACTGGTATGTGCTACCATGTCTGTGGGATGGTACATATAAAAAATTGCTAACTACTAACTGAAAAATGTTGCGGATTTCCTCTCTCAGATTATGTCAAAATTACTAAATGTTTGACAACTAACAGCCGATGATTAATATCAATGTGCTCTAGTGGTGTCATTAAACAATATGCTTAACTGATTCACTAGATTACTGGTAGATGTGAAGTAATGAAGATGGGGATGCAGTGATGAATAATGTTGCCCAAGAGAGATCAATATTACTGCCCCTACGGTTGGCACTCCACCATTAAGTTCTACATGAAAGTTGGAATGTACATCTGTCGTTGGTATACTAGTCTTACTTTATTACACACAACATAAAAACAACAACATCTATATCCATCACTCTGGCCAAAACAGACAGCCAGATGAGTAAAACAGAGAGTGACGTGAGTAAAGCTGCACAGCTATCCACATCACTTATCTGTAGATGTTTATATACACTGCTACAAAAACACACTCTAGCCCATCTGCGTCAAAAGAAAACCGATGAATTGGTAAGTAACTCCAAAATGAATGATGTTTTGAACTCTATTAATATGTTTTAAATCCATACAAACATTCATAACATTTTAAACAAATGTATATGTTTACCATCGACAGCCAAGATATGCAGCATCTTACGTATTGTTACTAAGTAACTGATAACACAATAAACAGAAGCTTGTTTTGTTTAACAACACCACAGGAGCACATTGGTTTATTAATCATCAGCTATTGGATGTCAAACATATGGTCATTTTGATACAGTCATAGAGATGAAACCCACTACATTTGTCCATTAGTAGTAAGGGATCTTTTATATACACTATCCCACAGACATGTTAGCACATACCACAGCCTTTGATATACCAGTCATAGTGCACTGGCTGGAGTGAGAAACAGCTCAATAGGCCCACTGACAGGGATCGTTCCTAGACTGACCGCACATCAAGCAAGCATTTTCCCACTGGGGTATGTCCCACCCTCTACAATAAACCGAGACTAAAGGTAAACTATGCATGTTTTACCTTGGCTGTTCCATCAGTTGCCTCATACCTGTATTGAGGATTTAACCTGTGCAATTTAATGGTAATTTGATCATGGTATGGGCTAAAATCTTATTACTATGTTTTATGTGAATTTAACAGTATTGAAGCCAATTCATTAGTTCCATTATGATGCAAACCAACAATAATATAGTGAAACCAATGAACAAAGACCCTAAAATACTTTAGTGTTTTGGATTATGTGAATTTACATCATTAGAACATGCTTGATACTTCACTGGATATGAACATGTCATTTATCACCATAACCACATAAACATCACTTTCATCATCCCCACAATCATCATTATCACCATCATCACCATCATCACTTTCATCACCATCACCTTCATCATCATCATCACAATGACTATCACCATCACCACCTTCATTGTCACCATCACCACCATCACAATTATTATCATCATCACCTTCATCATCACCACCATCACCATCACCACAATCAACATCATCCATTATTACCATCATATTCATTCATTCATACCTGCATTAGGTTGTCCTAAAGGAAAATTCAACACATTTCTTCACATATGTAAAGCTTTGAACATTTCTTTTAACCATTGGTTAAGTTAATGGATGCTTAACTTTGTAAGCTGGTTAACTTACGTAGGTTGACATCCAACAGCTGTTAATTAACAAATCAATGTGCTCCAGTGATGTCATTTAAGAAAACAAACTTTAACTTAACCTTACATGGATGATAAAATCATGCATGCAGAACAGAAACATTTATAGCAGCTGCATCTATATAACATTCCAACAGCTATCAGATCTGAAAAACGACACTTTAATCTAAAACAAATATTTGTGCTTTTTATTTGCTTGATGATGATGTTTTTCAAGTATTTCTTAACACACTGATAAATAGAAAACATTCTTTGTTTTTATTTCTGTGCCATCATGTTCATCTCTGTCTAGAGAGGCGTGTGAAATAGGAAGACAGAGCTAGGTATACTGCAATACATAATACATCAACAGAAACATGTTTGTTGAAATGGTATCAGTAGGTGGCAACATAGGATGTAAGACAAACATATGTCTATGGAAGTGTTCTTTCCTACGTACCTAACAGAAGTTTTTTTATTCTATGGTATGTTTGGGGGTGGTACATAGCCCAGTGGTAGGGCACACGCTATTTCTCATTCCAGCTAGGGCACCTGTCTGTGAAATGGTGCATACAAAAGACACCTTGCTGCTAATCAAAAAGAGTAGCCCATGAAGTGGCGACCGCAGGCTTCCTCTCTTAATATGTTTGTAGTCCTTAACCATAAGTCTAATGCCATATACTTGTAAATAAAATGTGTTGAGTGTGTCATGAAAACATTTCTTTCTTTCTATGGTAAGTTACACTTCATCAAGATATGAAAATAGGACAACCCTCAGGTTTAACTTAAAAGACAACAGCCCCATACCTAGCCTACAATAACACAATCAGTCAGCAAACTACATGTACAATCAGTCAGCAAACTACATGTACAATCAGTCAGCAAACTACATGTACAATCAGTCAGCAAACTACATGTACAATCAGTAATTACATGTAGAATCAGTCAGCAAACTACATATACAATCAGTCAGCAAACTACATGTACAATCAGTCAGCAAACTACATGTACAATCAGTCAGCAAACTACATGTACAATCAGTCAGCAAACTACATGTACAGTCATTAATTACATGTACAATCAGTCAGCAAACTA
>JAECMU010112333.1:0-13973 GCA_016106625.1 Dracogyra subfuscus
TATATTCACTTACCACATCCTTTTTCCAGCTGTGGTCCACTGGTTGGAATGAGAAAAAACTAACTCAGTTGAGTGGATCCACCAAGGTGGTTCGATCCTGTGACACAAACATCTCAAGTGCGCACTCAATTGAATGAGCTAAATCCCACACTGCTGTATATAAGATATATATGGCCAAATTTACAGAGCTTGTTTTAAACTTACACGCATAACACTACATACTTTTACTATACTTAAACAACTCAGTTTAAGAAAAACAGCCTTTGTAAATTCTTCCAACTGTGGGTTTTTTTTTAATAGGTTTTTCTTTTAACTGTAGGGACAAAATCAATTATAAACATTTTATAACTGTACAAAATGTATAATTCTAAAACAGAAAAAAAGCTGATAAATATAGTTTATAAAATCCTTTTTTTTCTTTCTTTTCTTTTTTAAATGGAGAGAAATTACAAAAAAAAAAAAAAAAAATTTCAACTCCATCGATGTTTACCTGATAAAGCTATAGATAATACCACATTACCAGGTGTTCCACATAAACCTCATAACATTGAAATCTTAAAGGTCAATCTCGTCAAAACAGGTATGTTACAATCTTCAAATTGGATCTAAAAAAAACGCTGACTGATAACTGCTAAATGATGTCCCCTGCTTGGAAGCTGAAGATAATTTTAGCGGGAGGTCTACCAAGGATTATTTTAGCAGTGTAATTTATGCCCATGCTGCTAATTGCTGCACTCGGACAAGAAACATGTGCTTAATGGGACTCCCAGCTCACTGACAAAGGGCATCTGTGATGTTTTCATGTCCTGAAGCTACTACAGCGCGGTCCATTACAACTGTATCTTCATCAGTGAGATCATGTACAGAAGCAGATCCAGGGGAGGAGGCAGTGCAGAGTGGCATGCACCCCTCTTTTTTTCTTCTTACCAAAGTAAAAAAAGCAAGTAATAAAAACCTATTCAAACACCAGTGGATCGGAGTCTGCAATATATTAGTAAATTAAGACTGGCCTCAGTGGTGTTGTGGTTAAGTCATCGGACATATAAAAGATTCCTTGCCGCATTAGAAAAAAGCAGGCAGCATAGCCCAGTGGTACAGTGCCCTCCTGATGCGCGGTTGGTCTAGGATCGATCCCCGTCAGCTAACCACTGGGTTTTTTCTCAACATAACCATATGTTCGACGCCGATATAACCGTAATTATAATGTTTTGAGTGCATCGTTAAACAAACAAACAAACATTAGGAAAAATGTAGCAGCTTGTTCTAATGACCACGAGTCAGAATTACCAAATGTTTGACATCTAATAGCCAATGATTAATCAGTGTGCTCTAGTGGTGTCATTAAACAAAACAAACTCACTTTTTAACAGACAAGGTTATCTCTGGAATTAAAGCCAGTTACTTTAACATTAATTTCTCATTGATGAATGGATGGATGAATGGAAAGTTGGATGAATGAATGAACAAACAAACAAATTAATGAATGAACAAATGGACAAACAAATAAATGATGGAAGGATGGATGGATGGATGGATGGATGGATGGCATATGAATGAATGTAGAGATGGATGGAATGCTATCATAGTAGGGGTCATAGTCTCCATCGTACAGGGGGGAGGGGGGAAACAATCCATATTTTTACCTTTGCTTAATGGGTCTGAACACCCATTTCTTACAGGCGTGTGGATGGATGGATGGATGGGTGTGATTGTGTGTGTATGTGTGTGTGTCTGTCTCTGTGTGTGTGTGTGTGTGTGTGTGTGTGTGTGTGTCTGTCTGTTCATACATTTGTGTTTGTTATACATAATGTGTATAGAATATTTCTCTTTCTTTTGTAAAGCCAACTTCTGTACTTATTTTCTCGCTTACTTCACTTGTGTCTTAATTGCTCATTACCACAATGCGTGCCATGACATCAGCGACTAACTGACAAACAACACCATTCCGCTTGCATCTCCCCCAGTAATAGACCCACCGATAATGTCTGGGTGTCAACAAGCATCAAAACATTCATTAGCCGTCTTCCATTATTTCCTACCACACTGCCACTCTCTGTTAGTGTGTTTTCACAATGGTAATATGCAGGGAATCCTACAAGTTGTGACACTCTCTCACATTCACAGAATACCGGTTGGATCCTCCCAGCACAAGATTCAGAGAATTCCATGTAAAACATGTCGAGCATCTGCAAAAACAAGTGTCTGAACGTCAATCTGGTGGCCCCCACGTGTGATGAGAATGGTGCGAGATAATCTATGTCATTAGAGAAAATTGTAATGGCCTCAGACGGCCAGATTTCCCCATCTACAGCCACCCAGGGAGTCTCGTGCATCATGCAGGGCTATAATCATACAGAATATATTTATGAACCCATAGACAGATTTATTTATGTCTTTTACGCATCCTCAGTTTGTCTGTCTGTGAATGTCAGAGAAAATGGTAGCATTTTTTTGTGTTCTTTTTATTTATATGTATATTATATTATATTTTGTTTTGTAAAAATAATTAATATTTTGCAGTAATGATCTGCTGGTGTTATTAAAGACTTCATTAAAAAAAAAATGAATTGTTCATTAGCTTGCTGGCTGGTGGCATTGTCATTTTTTCTTTCTCTGTCTGTGGCTTACATTTTAAGAAATAATTAGTTATTTCCAAAGAAGATTTATTGTTTTTTTTAAAGGGGTTTTAAAAGTAATTAATATTTTGCAGTAATGACATGCTGGTGTGTTGTTAATGTTTTCATTTTAAAACATGAATTATTTATTAGCTTGCAGGCTGGTGGTATCATATTTATTCTGTCTAAATGTCATAAAACCATGGCTGTCATTTAAAAATGAAGATTTTTTTCCTCCATAATAAAACCATTGCCTATTTGTTTTTTTCAGTAAAATAATTAATATTTTACACTAACAAATTTATAATTAAACTGTGGCTTTTATTCTTTCATGAAGTTCTCTTTAATTGGTATATCAAAAGATTGGTATGTACTACCCTGTTTGGAGCATCAGAGATTTTTTCTTCTCTTTCTTAAGATCATTTGTCACAATTATTATATTAATTAATCATTATTCCAAATTTCCTGGAATATCATTAAACAGACATTCCTTTTCTTTTGTTCTTTGGTATTTAATTTAAATATTTTTCAGTAATTTTTGTTGTGTATTAAGCCATAGTATTTATTCTTTGGTAAAACTGTTTAACATTTCACCAGACCTCTGCTCCCCTCCCCCCCCCCCCCCCCCCCGATTTCAACAAAGTGCTTATTCTTTGATTAAAAGGATGGAATCTAGATCAGTCAGTAGAGCACACACCTGAGATGCTTTGGGTCAAAGGATCGAGTCCCCTTAGTGAACATACATTGTACTTTCTGATCCAGTGTCCCTCGACTGGTATATCAACAGCCGTAGTGTGTGCTGTCCTGTCTGTTGGAAAGTGCAATTTAAGGATCCCTTACTGCTAATTAAAAACTTGAACAGTGAAAATTACCAGATGTTTGACATACAGTAGCTAATATTAATAGATCAATGTGCTATAGTGTCGTTAAAAGGGACATTCCTGAGTTTACTACATTGTAAGATGTTTCCAAAAAATAAAATATTTCTAGTGGTTAAACTTAGATATTAAATATATTTTCTTGTTTAGAATGTCAGTGTTTGTATATTCAATGTGTTTCTGATTGTCTTAATATTTATAAGAAGCTCAAACTGGATTTTGTCTTATTTTAGGAAATAAAATGAAATTTAATCTAGTAAAATTATTAGAATGATCAAAAACACGTTTAATATACAGCCACTAATATTTTATACAGAAAAATATATTTGATATGTAATTACAATCGTTAAAATGTCTCGTTAGTGGATAACATCTTAAACACTGCAGCAAACTCAGGAATGCCCTTTTAAACAAAAGAAACTGTAACTTTTATCTTGCTGCTTACTTTTCTTTGGTAACCCCTGTGTAATGTACAGACAAAATAGGTTATTTACGGAAGGGAATATTTGTTATGACGTCAACATCAGGATGACTTATGACATCAACCTGGGGATGACGTCACTAACTTTTGGGTTGACAGTTAAAAAAGTAAAAAAGAACAGTTCATCATATCGGCAGAGCTGAGAATTAATTCAGAGAATATAAACATTAAATTAATTTAAGAAAACAAAATATTGTCCAGGCGGGACCCGGGGAAATGAATAATTCTAATTTTCTTTGACGATATAGGCCAACAGTAGTTTATTTTTATTTGTACATAGACAACTGTTTTATACTAGTCCACGAGTTACTGGTGTATAGATAATAATCATTATCACCAATAAATATAACTTAATTATAAATAGCGAGTGTATTGCCCTATCCACTCAGATTTGTTGACAAACTGTGTTGGTTAGTGGTTTGACGGGGAGAGAGTCTTATAACCTCCCTCATACCATATATTAAAACCATCACACTGAAATTGGCCCACAGCAATCGGTAATGCTCAGGAGATTGCCTTGGAGTTTTGATTCCCCATGGTGCTTTATTGCCTTGAATTATATATATATATATGGGTTTTTTCAACAGCATGGTTTTTTTTGCTGTGGACTTTTTTTTTAATTGCATGGTATTTGGTAAAATTGATTAATATTTTTGACTAATAATACTATTTACTAAAAAAGACCACAACCTCCCCACCCCACATCCCAAACTACCCGCCAAATGACTAAACAAAATCACACATACCAGTGCACAAAACCCCACCAAAAACAGGAGTAAATGATTAATGTTGTTGTTTGTGCTTTATGTTTCAGGACTTTGTGTATGAGCAGTATGGACACCGGACACTGTGTGCGAGTCTTCGATGGAGTCCAGAAACCAATTCTGTCACTGGTGGTAAGTAACAAGAAGTAGCAAGTAAGCAAGTAAGCACAGCCGCCCCTTTTAGCCAGAGTCCAGAAATCCATTCTGTGGTAATTACAAATATTGAGTAAGCAAGTAAACACAGCTGCCGCATATAGCCAGAGTCCAGAAGTCCATTCTGTCTCTGGTGGTAAGTACAACTAACAAGTAAGCAAGTAAACACAGCTGCCCCTGAGGTGGGTGGGTAACCAGAGTCCAGAAACCCATTCTGTCTCTGGTGGTAAGTAAAAATAACAAGTAAGCAAGTAAACACAGCTGCCCTTGAGGTGGGTGGGTGGGTGGGTAACCAGAGTCCAGAAACCCATTCTGTCACTGGTGGTAAGTAACAAGTAGCAAGAAAAAGCAAGTAAGCCAACTGTGATGTGGGTGGGTAGACGTACTGCCAGCAGCGTGTGGAGGGAACCAGAACGGTGTGCTGTTTATTCAGACTATGCGCAGGGCATTAGCATTCATTAGGATCCCTGTCACTTCGAGGGGGTGCTTTTCCTGTGTTTAGTGCCACTCCATTCTGAAGCAATGTCTTCAAAGATGCAAGGTGACTTTAATAACACTGGAGTTAATTGTTTTCCTCTCTGAAGAGCCTGCCGCAGGAAGGATGTTTATTGGGCTGACTCATATGTTCTGCTAGTTTGCCTTTGAATATAAAACTGGAGATATGTATGTGTGGAATATTTACTGGTGTGTCGGTGCTCTGGAAGTGGCGGTGCCCGATCTTATCTTCGTGGAGGAAGGTTGAGACGCAGGGCTTGCCACTCCTTTTAGTCATTAATTGCACTCCTCAAACTGAAAAATGATCCCCAGGCTGGGACCGGTTGATGGCTCTGTAGCTTTTTAACACTCAAAATAGGTTTCACAAACAGTTCATCTCACATGGTTAAAACTGTTGTGATTGGTAGTGGTACTGTCAATGGATACTCTTATTTTGAAAAATTGCTCTTGAGATTCCTCAGTTCCATAGCTGATGAATTCCTTAGCTGATATTTAGTGGCAGGATGAGTAGTCCAGTGGTAAAGTATTTGCCTCATGCACTATCAGTTTAGAATCAAACCTCATCAGTGGGCCCATTGGGATATTTCTCATTCCAACCAGTGCTGTAGGATGATATATATAAAGATCCCTCTCTCATTATTTGTATGTCTTTAACCAGTGTCGGATGTCATGTATAATACCTGTAACTAAATATGTGATGAGTACATCATTAAATAAAACATTTCTTTCTTTTCTTTTCCCTAGCTAATTTGCTTAGTTTTTAAACACTAAGACATATTGTTTTACTATTATAGCCATTTTTGACAACTAAAATCATACTTTACTTAGATTTTATGGTTTATGGTTATAAATTTTTGAAGTGTTTTTGATCATCCTTGTGTTTTTAATATCACAAAATGCATTTCTTATATTTAAAAAACCGCACATGCATCTGAGAAGTAACAGTTATGGAGTCAAGTTTTAGTTTAAAGGGTATTTCACCATTTCAAAGTCACAGACTCATGTTTCACTCAGTTGTAACTTTATCCCAATGTGTTACAGGCTAACTAAACTTAGTGTTAATTTTCATGAGCTGAAACTAAGTTCTGTCCCTTTAACTCTTTCAACTATATGAATCTCTGTCATTTATTCATTTTAACTTGATATTTGTGCTTAAATCCAAGGCATTTGATCCTATGACCCATCACCCCTCAGGTGAGTTGTCTACCACTGAGCTATATCACTGTGTTAAAAAGAAAGAAAGAAAGAAATGTTTTATTTAACGACGCACTCAGCACATTTTATTTACAGTTATATAGCATCAGACATATGGTTAAGGACCACATATATTGAGAAAGGAAACCCATTGTCGCCACTTCATGGGCTACTCTTTCCAGTTAGCAGCAAGGGATCTTTTATATGCACCATCCCACAGACAGGATAGCACATACCACGGCCTTTGATATACCAGTCATGGTGCACTGGCTGTGACAAGAAATAGCCCAATGGGCCCACCGATGGGGATCGATCCCAGACCGACTGCACATCGAGCGAGCACTGTACCACTGAGCTACATCCCGCCTCCACACTGTGTTATTTTCACCTGTTACAGAAGACCACAGTAATGATAATGAGAGATAGCCCCAAAGTAACAGGGCTCAAACGTAACACTGACTCCTATAGGAATTGCTATGGATCAGGGTCCTGTTCCATGAAGTGCGGGCAGCATAGCCCAGTGGTACAGTGCCCGCCTGATGCGTGGTCGGTCTAGGATCGATCCCTGTCAGCTGACCGCTGGGGTTTTTTCTCGACATAACCATATGTCCGACGCTGATATAACCGTAATTAAAATGTGTTGAGTGTGTCGTTAAAAAAAAAAAAAAAAAAAAAAAAAAAAATGTTTTCCATGAAGTGATCTTAGCACTAAGATCATCGTAAATACCTACCATCGTGACCTTATTTTTGTTTTTATAATCGTCAGCCTGTTCCACAGTGTGACGTAACTTACTGAGTAACTTACTGTTGTTGTAAATTTGCAAATTTGCAATTGGTACAAGGCAGTTGTAAGCCATTAATGTAAATGTCAAATGGTGGGTAGATGATGATTTGATCATTTTTTAAGAAGGATACTAACTTTTTGTGTAAAAATGGTTCTAATACATACCAAATACCTTTCTTGTGCTATCCTGTCTGTGGTATGGTGCATATAAAAGATCCCTTGCTGCTAATCGGAATGAGTAGTCCATGAAATGGCGACAGCGGGTTTCCTCTCTCAATATCTGTGTGGTCCTTAACCATAAGTTTGACGCCATATAATCATAAATAAAATATGTTGAGTGCATCGTTAAATAAAACATTTCTTTCTTTCTTTCGATGAAAAACAGGCTAGGCCATATGACCTTCACACAAAAATAAGGCAATTATTGCTTAGCAAATAAACTGACAAAGTTACTTCATGGATGTCCGATACCAATGAATACATACAAGGTGTTCCAAAAAGCTGGTTACCAATTTATTATGTAATTAATTTGCACTTCTTTGCAAAGAAGATTTTAAGCATTGAAGAGACACTTCTACTGTAAGGTTGTTTTGTGGAACGGCTGTAACATTTACAGTGCCAGTCGTAAAACTCACCTTAAGTCTCTACAATTAATCGTAGCTACGATTCTTTCATGGAAGGCTTTTACTGATAGCTGTTTTTTGTCACTGAATAAAAATTATTGCCAGTTGTTGAAATGATAAATTTAGTTTTTTAATTTTGTGTTTATTTTTTACAAAAGTTATTGTTTAAAAATGGCTATAGGTGAGTATTTTGGCTATTGCAAAGCCTTCCCAAATTGCCACAAGTAATAAAGTTTGTTTTGTTTAATGACACCACTAATTTACTGGGTTTCAAACATTTGCTAATTTTGACATTTTATCTTATAGTACCTGCTACATTTTTTCATTAGTAACATGGGATCTTTTATATGCACCATCCCACAGACAAGATAGCACATACCACAGCCTTTGACATATCAATTATGGTGCACTGGTTAGAACAAGAAATAGCCCATTGGGCCCATTTACAGTGGTTGATAACCATAAGTGATAAATTCTGAAATTCGAGCCCTGCGTTTGTGATGGTTTAGTTAAAGGTAAGTGTAATTGTGTGGTGTTTTGAACACTTATCTCTGTGATCAGCGCTCTGCGGTTAGGCTGTAAAGTGCTGTAAATGTTCCGTGAGTTACTCGCACCATGCACTCAGTTTGATCTTGTAAACTAACCAAAATAGCTGGAATAAACCAACCGGAATAGCTGCAAAATCAAATTATTGTCTGTTTGGAATACTCTTCGTGCATGCACACAGCGGTTAAGTGTGGGCGAAGAAATGTGATCGCGGAGGACAAAAATATAAATTGGAGTGAAATGGACAGGCTAAAAGATAACAAATGTTGAGTTTTAAAAATAAATATAATAATGATTGCTTGACAATATCTCAAAACTAAGACTATAAATTTGATGCCTAACAATAAGATATCTGCTTCTGTCTCACTGGCCTCGGTGGCGTAGTGGCCAAGCCTTCAGACTATAGACTGGTAGGTACAGGGTTCGCAGCCCGATACCGGCTCCAACCCAGAGCGAGTTCTTAATGGCTCAATGGGTAGGTGTAAGGCCACTACACCCTCTTCTCTCTCACTAACCACTAACCAACTAACAACTTTCCCACTGTCCTGGACAGACAGTCCAGATAGCTGAGGTGTGTGCCCAGGACAGCGTGCTTGAACCTTAATTGGATATACGCACGAAAATATGTTGAAATGAATGCTTCTATCTCACATGCTACACCTATTGAGAAAGAAGCAAGGAATCTTTTTTATGAACATTCCAATAGTCAGGACAGCCTTTGATTCATGGATATATTGTTATTTTTCATTAAACAGACAAAGCAGTAATTATAGTTTGAAATATTTGCATTACAATGTGAAGTAACAAAATCAGGGATAAAAAAATAGGTATGCTTACAATGTAAGTCTGCTATAATGACAACTCAGTTTGTTTTAACATTTTGCTCAGGAGAATAACTCAGTCTTATTTGTCATTTTGTTTTGACTCCAACCAAATTAATTCAGAAGAAAATTTTAGTTTACTGTCTTTTAATAAGAAAAACTTCTCATATTGGTATAATAATGTATGACAATTACCCTTACAATTTCAGTTAGGTAATCAGTCTTTTTTGTTCTAATTCTACCATTATTTATTTTTTTAATTTCCCAGCATGAAGAAATAGTACATTTTAACTGTATCTGACAAAAAAACCTCTAGATATAAAGACTTATCACATTTAGTCAACCGGGTTAAACACTGTAGGAGTTGAACATATTGGCAAATATTGGTTACTGAAATAACAAACAAATTAGCATAGAAAATAAATCAAACTGACATTGAATAAAACTGTATTATAATTACTGAGTGAAAATGACACAACAATCTCTTTTAAAAAAAATAATACAAATAAAATTAATAAACATTTAAGTTGACACTGTTTATACAACCACCATACCATCTGACAAAGTGAGCCATTTTTGTGTGTGTGTCTGTGAGATGTTGTGATGTGTGTCTTTGATAAGTTGTGATGTGTGTCTATGATATGTTGTGAAATGTATCTGTGATATGTTATGATGTGTGTCTGTGATATGTTGTGACGTGTGTCTTTGATATGTTGTGACATGTGTCTTTGATATGTCATGATGTGTGTCTGTGATATGTTGTGACGTGTGTCTGTGATATGTTGTACTGTGTGTCTGTGAAATATTGTGTTGTGTGTCTGTGATATGTTGTGATGTGTGTCTGTGATTTGTTGTAATGTGTGTCTGTGGTATGTTGTGATGTGTGTCTGTGATATGTTGTGTGTATGTGATATGTTGTGATGTGTGTCTTTGATATGTTGTGATGTGTGTCTATGAAATATTGTGCTGTGTGTCTGTGATATGTTATGATATGTGTCTGTGAAATATTGTGTTGTGTGTCTGTGATATGTTATGATGTGTGTCTGTGATATGTTGTGTTAAAGTCTGTTGACTGTAAATCTGTGGGTAATTACATTTATCACTGTAATAAGTCTTTCTCTTTAATGTTTTAGACTTGAGATAGCTTTTAATGCACATCTACAAATTACCCTGTTACACCAATTTGTGCCTGGAGGAAAAACCTTCCATGCAGTTTACCTCCATCTCTACATCTTTTTATTTTTTTTAAATCTGTGCCAAAAGTAATAAATATCTGAAAAACTATTTTCTATTTTGTCTGCTTGCTTACTGGTGATCTACAGTTGTAAAAATCTGTCTGGAACATAAATTATGTACCAGGAGATCCTGGCAGGAGCAACTTGCATGAGATCCAAAGCTTTCACGTTTTGCTCAGTCGCAGACCCCCCTACCGTATTGTTGGCTTTATTGAGAAGTCTTGCCAGGGTGATGTCAAGATGAAGGGATAGTGTTATGTCTGGGTTAGTTGAAACCAGGTCCTGATACATCGCTGATAATCTTCACAAGCCCAGCACATGAAAACTGTTGCCGAAAACGAACTGATCACGCACTTTCTGTCACATACTGTTTCATCGGTGGTTTGTCATAATTGTTCACTCCCTAAATACTACAGAACTGTTGTTGAATATAAATGTGTTTTTTAATCAAGTACAGATTCACCATAATTAGTCACTCTCTAACACTGCAGTAGTGGTTGCCAACCAGGAATCTGTGATTTCTGTTCTTTTTAGCTTACACGGTAGTAGTACAGTGGTGTAGGAAGGTGCCAAAAAGTGAGGGGCACACTTTTATATTTACACACTTTTACACTATTATAAAGCAAATATAAAGCAAAATATCTGAAAAGTGGGGGAGGGGCACAACCTTGCCTTCCTGCTTCCTACACCAGTGGTAATAGTCTGTCATAATTATTTACTTAGATAGTTGTGTTATTAAAAAACCACAACCTCCCTCAAACCCCTCCCCCGAAAAAAATAAAATAAAATAAAAAATAAATAAATAATAAAAACCAGAAACCTACCACCATTTAGATTCCCACAATTGTAATTCTTTATTTGTGTGTTCATGCTTTTTAAAATTCTATTATTACTTTATCTTGTGTATTAGCGGGCAGCATAGCCCAGTGGTACAGTGCCCGCCTGATGCGTGGTCAGTCTAGGATCGATCCCCGTCAGCTAACCACTGGGGTTTTTCTCGACATATCCATATGTCCGACGCCGATATAACCGTAATTGTAATGTGTTGAGTGCGTCGTTAAACAAACAAAAACAAAAACAAAATTATCTTGTGTATTTGGATTTTGTCTCTGAAATCACCCATGGATTCACAACCACTAACCAAGAATCAACCAAGCAGGCCTGTGTGCATGTACACATGCCGGAACATGAGGAATAGCATGTCCTTATGTACACTTTTCCCACAGATAGGACAGGACATACCATGGTCTTTGGTGTATTGGCCATGGAATTCTAGTTTTAACAGAGAACTAACCCAGTGTGTCAGTCAAGTGGAATTGATCCTGCAAGCTAGCACTCCTTGGACAAGAGCTCTTCTTACATTTTTTTTACCTAGCAGAACTGCCAGCAGCAATATAATGTGTATATGCCTGAAGTGATTTCTTTTTCTTTAAAGTTCCAAAACAATATATATCAGAATGTTTTCTCTCCTAGAAATGCACTGCATGCACATGCATATAGTGCATATAACTGGTGGCAGGATTTGAAATAATATCCAGAATTGGTTTCTCTAGTGCAACAGTTGACTTGATTTATATAAATTTTTTAGTTAACAGTGGAACTTCCCACCACCATCATCACTACCACCACCACAACCATCACCATCACCACCGCCATCATCATTGTCACCACCACCACCACCACAACCACTACCACTGCCATCATATTACCATTACCATCACCATCACCACCTTATACTGTTGTTCTAATATTGCAATGCATTCACTAACAACCAGTATTTAGTATTGCAATAAAAATGCATATGATCCAGAAGTCATTTTTAAATTGTTAAAAAAAATTTTTTTTTATCTAATTTAGATTTTTTATGAGAATTGCCCCTCCTCCGAAACCAACACCACCAATTGCACTCCTCTTTTCAAATTTTCTGGATTCACCCTTGAAAAATAAAAAGTATGTACATTTTGTGAAGCACATGCCTCTTGGAGTGTCCAGATGAAAAGGTTATAAGGTTTTGTTGAAACATCTGCATGGCAAAATCACCTGTTTATATTTATCATCAAAGAGTGGGAGCAAACAAACACGTTTGAGTGATTAGTGGTTAAAGGTGCAGGTACCTGCTTATCAGCGGTGAGTGCATTAGCGGACCTATCGGTTACATGCAGGTAATGGGCGTTGTGCTACACAACACCCACGGTCAATTGATCAGTACCTAATTGACCGGTCTGGCTTCTAAATCCATGCACATGTCCACTCCAGCTGTCTGTGGGATGACCCTACTGGTTTACAGTGTATGTGTGTGTGTTTGTGTGTGTGTGTGTGTGTGTGTGTGTGAGTGTGTGTGTGTGAGTGTGTGTGTGTGTGTGTGTGTGTGTAACTATTTATATGTGTATATCTCTCTTTGTGTGTGTATGTGTGTGTGTCTGTGTGTATGTCTGTCTATATGTGTTTGTGTCTGTCTGTGTGTGTGTGTGACTGTGTGTATTTGTGTGTGTATGTGTATGTGTTTGTGTGTCTGTATATCTCTGTGTGTGTGTATGTGTCTGTCTATGTGTCTGTATGTGTGTGACTGTATTTGTGTGTGTATGTGTTTGTGTGTCTGTCTATCTCTCTCTGTGTGTATGTGTGTGTGTCTGTATGTATGTGTCTGTCTGTATATCTGTGTGCGTGTGTGTGTGTGTGTGGCTGTATGTCTGTCTATCTGTGTGTGTGTGTGTGTGTGTGTGTGTATAACTGTGTATTTGTATGTGTTTGTGTGTCTGTCTGTCTTTCTCTCTCTGTGTGTGTATAGGGGTAATCCATTTAGTACGTACGCACAATTTTCTGATTTTTTTACCCCCCCCCCCCCCCCCCCCCGTACGCATGCGTATGCCAGTGCCCATACCCCCCCTTGCGTACATACGCAAAAGATCGTCAGTCAGTACCAGTAAATGTAGACAATGCCACCGTCGATGTCATCATGGTATACTATAATTAATGAATACTTCTCATTGTACAAATGTATTAAACAACGCTTGACGACGAATAAAATGTTTCTAAATGTATTATAAACCTGACCGTCTGCTCTGTTTTATTTACAAAAAAATTCAAATCATGTTTAATGATTTAATCACAAAACTATAAAACTGGAACTAACTCGGAACTATAAACCTAAAAGTCGGAACTTGGTACCTTTAGGTACAACTTTTTGTGGCACATGACAACAGAATATTAAAAAACAATAGGACTGCCTAGATCAATGAAGTTCCTGAACCTCGCCCACCTTCTTGGTTGGGTTTACACATTTAATACATTTCAAAAGCTGGGAATATTTGTCATAATTATCACCACCGGAGGCCATTTTCTTGGCCATGCATGTGTGCGTCAAATAACACAAAGGTCATGCAG
>JAECMU010112355.1:5819-16251 GCA_016106625.1 Dracogyra subfuscus
GGGGGTAAATACCCCCTTGCCCCTACCTGCGGATGCCCATGCCTACCAATAGAAACTACCCCGAATCCAGCCACCGGCGATATAAGCAAGATATAGGATGTTTGAGGGGTGGCCATAGCTGAACCTTTGTCGATATAGGCAAAGTTAACAAGATATTTTTGTTTGTTTAACGAAACCACTAGAACACATTGATTTATTTACTATAGTCTATTGGATGTTAAACATCTGGTAATTTTGACATAGTCTTAAAGAGGAAACATGCTATATTTCTCCATTAGTAGCGAGGAATATTTTATATGCACAATCCCACAGACGTGGTGGCACGTACTACGGCAGGTGATATAGGCCTACCAGTCTTGGCGTACTGGCTAGAACGACAAAGAGTCCAATAGGCCCACCGACGACAAAGAGTACCTGGACCACACATTAATTGTAAATAGCAGTTATATATTAATGTGATTCCCACGTCTATAATAACTAATTGATTCGTTCTTTTTAACAGCATTGGACTAAAGGCGTTAACTTGTCATATTAGCCTAAGAACAATTCTGAAAAACGTATTTCCAAACTTTCTCATTTTAGCGTTCTTGTTATATATACTAAAGATGTAGTATACATATTCTGAAAAGGCCTTTTTACACAGATACAACATTTAACGATATGCATGTTAATCATAATAGATAAAAACAAATGTTATGACATATTTATTTATTTTGTTATTTTAATTTATTTAATTGTTTGTTTATTTATTTATATGTTGACATATTAATATAAGTACGAGGATAACATTAATACAAATGACTGGATACATTTAAATAATCGACATTGAAATGCTATAGCCTTGATTTAAACAATATTTTTAATTCCCTTCCCAAATCCACATCACTACCCTATAACTATTATAGTTTACTTGAACCCTAATTTTATACACACACACACACACACACACACAACACACACACACACACACACACACACACACATACACATACACACATACATACATATATATATATTAATTTTCTAATATGTGTAATCATACAAACAACTTTTCTGTATATGATTTTTATATATTTATATATATATTTAAAATAACTTTAAAAAATCATATACAGAAAAGTTGTTTGTATGATTACACATATTAGAAAATAAAAAATATTCTTAGTCAGATACTCGGATCTGAGATGACAGCGGTTTCTTTGTTGCAGTAGTGCGTTCGTTAAACGGAGGAATTCTTCGGAGATAGTTGAAAATGGCGGCGCCCATGAGACGGTGGATTGTTCGGAAACTAATGTCTAGATTCTTAAAAAGACCAAAACTAGACCAGATTCATTGCTGTTACTGCAGTAAGACCATAAAACAATTTAGTGGGTTTTTTTAACGAATTGTCAATATTTTTTAAAGGTAAAAAAACGTTCTTTAAAAATGGTTACTGTAGATGAATTATGTATTGCGTCATGAAAGTATTGCGAGAGACCAACAGCAGCTAAAACTGCGTATAGAAAGTATTGCGATGTAAGCTAGAGCTTAAAAAAAGTTTTGCGATTTTAGACGTATACACATAAATATTTTATTATCTTCTAAAATAGCAGCGTACAATTTACTTGTTACAAGGAACTGAGAACGACAAATGAGTAAAGAAACGCACATTGACAATACACCGGGACTAATGATTTGTTCCGGTCACTGTTGATCACCAATAACTTGAATAAGGTCCACCGCACTCACAATTCCCTCTTTTATCTTAAAACACTAAAACAATATCCACTACTGGGAACAATAACAGGACATTAATTGGATTTCATTGAAGACATGCTTGCGATTACTATAAACACAATAGACTCCTCTGATGACACTTAAACCGGAAATAGTGCATGTTGCATAAGTCGAAGTAGGCAAATAACAAAAGTGTTAGAATTGTTTCGGCGATATGTTCCGGCCGGCTGCACTGGTGAGCTCCAACCCATGGACCAATCGGTTAATGGCGATTTCAAAACTGCAATGAAGAGCAAGTTTACTGTATGGTATACTGACATTGTAGCTGACAACTTGAAAGAAAAAACAGAAAAGCCGGTTGATCTACGAATCGGTGTCATCAAACCTATTCACGCCCGGTGGATTGTGTCCTGCATCGACCTATTATCAAAGGACAAAGAAACCGTCACTCGTGGGTGGCAGTTGTCGGGTTTGCTTTCAGTCATGCGATAAACTGTTATGGATTACAAGAACAATACATTTTGATTTTGTGAGTTTCCTTCCACTGTTATTTTTATGTTAAATAAATTGATGTTTTTTTAAATTTTGTTGTTGAATTTTTACTTGAAGAAAAATCGTCAAATTAATGCGTGGATAAAGTTTTGCGATCACAAGTCATTCGCAGTTTTCGCAAAAATTTGTTGCTCGCAAAACTTTCTTGATCTACAGTATACTCTTATTATGACTTATACTATATGTTATCGTTGCTCCCTTACTGGAGTTCATTTGTTGCTAATATTAAAAATAATATATTAGAACTTAACAAATATTTAACAGTTAAATGAAAATATAGTATTTAAATATTTAAACATGAACATAATACATGTGCATTTTTATGTAACTTGTAAGTACACAGCAATGCGATTGTACTATTACTTTTTAACTTACGTAACTTACCCAAGTCTTAGGCTATAACAGAGGGCTTGCAGTGAACTCATATGGAAAACTTACTCGTATGGGGGAAATGCAGTGAACTCGTATGGAAATCAACAAGTGAACTCGTATGGAAGACTTACTTGTGTGGGGGAAAAGTGTAGGCCTAAACAAATGCTCTAATTTGCGACAAGGCATGTTGCTACACTTCCCCTACATATCAATGTTAATAATGGAGGGGACTATTAAGGCATTTGACTTGGTATGCATAGTCAATGATATATAATGCATATTATTGCTTAAATAAGCCTTAATATCAACAAGTATAATCGTATCTATAGTTAATTAATAAAACACTTAAATATGATGGCTATTTTATATACAACGGGCACAGCCATTGTGTACCATCCCAGTGAATACACCCTCTGGCGTGCTGGTGGATAGGTAATACCTAACGTGTAACTGTCATGTCAGAAATTAGTCTTCAAACCAAACCAACAAAACATACATGATTTTTGAGGATGCATCGCAATGTTCTGTAATAATATCCATCCCAAGTATATATTACTTTTTAATACAAAATAAACCACCATTGTCAAAGTGTTGAAATAACTGTGTTTTGTACATAAATTAACCTTCGTACTGAAATAATAATTGGAGTGTTTCCTTGGTTAATTGGTGTTTTCTTTCCATGGCCTGTACCTGTGGTTCCTGATTGGCAGGTGAATATTTAGGTGGTCCCCAGACACTGTGTCTAGACACAATAAAAAGACATGTCTCTTTTATTAAGATCACAGGGTATTGTGTGTTAATCGTACTCCCCTCTAATCGTAATCGATCAGCCATCCTGCTTTATTACTGTAAGTAATTCTGTAAAACCCTTGATTAAGACTTTCCCATTCTAAAATCAGAAAACTGACCAATTACGATTTTCTAGTTTGGCTAGATTTAAGTTCCTCATTCTGCATCAAAGGTGTCCAGATAAAGGATATAGCAATGTAGAAGATATATTTTGAATTGTGTTGTCATGACATTATTTTCAAGGTCAAGGTCATAATGATAAAACATGAAAATCAAAATTAGTTATTTTTATAAACCCACAGGATCATGGTTATTTGTGTATGATATGCTCAGCCTAGTATCTAATGTACTCGAGGTGAGCTTGGTAATGTAGGTCAAGGTCATGACATAGTCATTTTATTATTCAAGGTCATCAAAGATGAAATTGAAAATGATGCTCGTGGACAAAATTAAAACAGTTTTCTGAAAATGACCACAACTGATATGCATATACCGAGTATGTACTTGCAAAAAACAATCTCTCATGTTGTCATTATCAGTCAATGATGGGTAGCATCAGATGTCAGTGAGTTTTTCACATTTAGATTTTACATAAATTTAGTTATAAATGTACTTATGTTCCACATGACCCACCACATTTGCACATTGTAGTACACTTCAGCCCTGCCAGTTTGCAATGTTTGTGACACCAAGGTTGAGCTTTACAACTGCATTTGACAAATTCTCTGCAGGCCTTTGCTGCTTCTGGCAAGAGTGTCCAAACTGGCATCCAAGAATCATCATGCTTTGTCCAGTCATAACCCTGGGGACTAGGCTGATTTGGTTCTGACTGAAGACAACTGGTCCATAAACTTGCTTGATACTGTGCCCTGTTAACATGTTGCAGTAATGCAGCCTGGGTTGGAGGTAGACTCTCCATTGCATGTGTTGATTGTGAGATGAGCTCATGTCTTAAGTCATTTACGCTGCACTGGTTGGTGGTCTTATTTATCATACAGAATACACATGAATCGTTCCGGTGAAGCAAATGTCATTTCCAGTTCAATGATCTGAAACGGATGGTCAGCCATATGGCAAAATGATTCGGTGACACTTGGATAGGACTCCCAGGTTTCCCAGGCTTTTTTATTCCCCTTTCCAAAGAATTGTGACATAGTATTAGATCCTGTTAGTGAGTGGAATACAGGTACGGCTCAATACTTCAAATTTCCGAGTTTGTTGCAGATGTTATTAATGGAATAGTATTGAAACCATTTTCATGAACCAAATGCTACCCACTGTTCAATTTCAGGGCGACTTGATTTAAGAGTGAAGAATATTCCAGTGAGTATGATGATGACATCTGTGTCAACTGTTCATACAAGGATCATCTTGGCACCTTTCTCAAGAGCGTCATTGATGTGGATGCACATCCTCGAGCCTGCCTCTTCGTGAGCATAGGGTCCCATTGGGTGCTTGGAACCAACTGAGAGAATTGATTTTCCCTGGGTGATGTAGACCTCTTTTCCTGGTGGAAACTTGTGAAGAGCCATCTCTTCTCAGTCAGGAGATTGAACAGCTTTTCTTTGTTCTTTGGGTCTCGCAAGAAATCTTTAAACTTTGAAGGCAGTTTGGATTGACCTCGAACTTTGCTTCTTGTTCCTTTTCCTCTCTTTTCTCTAGTTGACTCTTTCAGGCTGTCAGACTGATATCTATCCCACACAATGTCGATCCTGTCACTATTGTCCATCTGATTTGTGATCCATGTGTTGAAAATCTTCTCATAGTACTCATCAAATGTTGAGACTTGACAAGTTGGGAGGAGATGACCTATGACAGCACCATCAAATACCTTGGCATCGAAGTACGCTGGTGTTTCAGCTTGAGATTCTGTGTGAAGAAATGTCAGTATATTTCATGTTTATGTTGGCAGTCAAAGCTTCCCATTATGTGATAAGGATGGTGGCCATGAGTGGTTCTCATGTGAAAAAAACTTGTTGGGGTCAACATCTCGGAACATGCTTGCAATATAAAGCTGACAAAAGAGAGTGCAGTCACTTTCAAGACTGGCCATTGTTTGCTTTGCTTTTTTAGATCCTGATGCCTGAGGACGCTTAAAAAGTGGCAGAGAGTTCTTTTTCTTTAGTTCATGAATTGACACTATTCTGTCAACGATGACATCCTTGACATATTTCTTGTACTGACTTTGACCTTTTTTATTTATTCCTCTCACTGTTTCCACCACATCCGCATTGGAACATTTGTGAGTGTCCAGGTTTAAGCCACAACCCCCTCCCCCATTAGATAATTGGCTGCCATCTAGTGTAGCTACCATAATTCAACCGTGCATCAGGGCTAGAAATGATCCAGAGACATCCCCTAGTAGTGTGAAATGCCAAATCAACTGTGTAGTGGGAGTTACATGACAAAAAACATTCAAGCTGATCCTGGTTCCAGGACTATTGCCAGCGTTATAGAAAAATGACGGCCATTTTGAAAAATAAAATTGTATCCACATTGAACTTATTGAACAACAATACACTGTTTATCTCATATGAATGTTATTAGCAACATATCTTTAAAGTTTATGTTATAAGAACCGAGAAAATCTTTTACTATTACACTAAGCCACAACCCCCCCACTTAACATTCCTTTATCGTGACCTTGACCCATATGCTAAAGGTTATTCATGTGTTCTAACTATAATTTATGCTGAATAGTAAACAAATTGAGTTGAAATAAATGATTATAGTAAACCAGAAACAAATACATAACATATTTGATATTTTCAGTATCGTGACCTTGATTTTGAAGGTCATCCAGACCTGTGATTTCGTGGCACCCCTTCTGAATCTGATCAGTAGGCCCTAGGGATCATGTGTACCAAATTTGGTGCTTTCTTCAACTCAGTAATGATTTCATCAAAAAATGGGGTTAAGCAACCCCACTAATATGGTCAATTTGGTTTTTAAATGTTACAATTCATACGGACGTTCCACTCCTATTCATCATTTGAATTTTGTTGTACAAAGTTGCCAATATACATGTAGTTGGTTTATAATATGTGTATGGTTGTATTTATTAGATACTGCCAAGAAAAGGTATGATCTCGTGGTGATTGGCGGTGGCTCTGGTGGACTTGCATGTGCCAAAGAAGGTAATGATCAGTTTGAACCACATACACCTAGTCTGCAGAATATATATTTTCAAAGATTTCATCATGAATGCTTAAAATGTTTGATAGAGACAGAGGAAACCTGCTTCTGCCACATATGCTACTCCAGATATCGAGTAACCCATTTACAGGTTAACATAAAATATAATAGGGTAACCTATATAGGTTACGACAACTATATGAAAGCTAGAATTGAATTCCTCTTACTACTATTTTTAACACCCTAAATGTGTGCCAGATGATTATGGTGGTATACATATATTTATGAATGTTCTGAAATTGTATCGGTGCATGCGAACATCGGTACGAGAAACAAAATCCAGAAGTAAATTTATGTAGTGGACGCTGCTTAAAAGTGGATTGTCAGAATTACTTGCAATTGCACACGAACATTGGTGCAATTTTGTACAAAATAAACAAAACATGGAATTAAATGCATCTAGTGGAAGTATAAGTGCACATGAACATTGATGCAATTTTTAATCGTGGCTAGTAAATTTACAAAATCACTGATCCCATGTCTAGTGGATTTTATAGAAATTCTAGAAGCCCTGTATGTGTGAGTGAATGTATGTACAGTGCATGGATGTGTGTATTATAGTGATTCGTGTTATATCATTGCAGCTGCTGAATTAGGGAAGAAGGTGGTTGTGCTGGATTATGTATCTCCTTCTACACAAGGTATTTTATTCATGTATCAAAATAAATTCCTTTATGTTTTGTCCATTAAGTATATGTTGATAGAGCAAGTACGAACATTAAGAATTTACCTCTCAAACAATCACTGATTATTTGCATGTGCATCACATAAAACTAGTCCGTACAAGTATTTTTTGGTTATTTCCAAAACACTTTTACTTTTTTCTTATGTCAACCAATCTGAAATTATTTACAAAAAAACATTGTTATGGAATGATTGACTTGACTATACATGTGTATTTTAAAAGATAAAACCTTATTAATAGTCTAGCCTAGAAAATAAACATATTTTCATCATTTAGTGCTTTCATTTGAATTACCTCCCTTAACATCTTGGTGGGATGTTTCTTGGCTCCTAGAACTGGCATTAGTAGTGGGTGTTGTGGTGAAGCCATCAGACATCAGGCTGATTGGTACAGGGTTCGCAGCCCAGTACCAGCTCCCACTATGAGTGAGTTTTAATGACTCGGTGGGTAGGTGTAAGCCACTACACCCTCTTCTTTCTGATTAACTACTAACAACTAACCTGCTGTACAGACAGCCCAGATAGCTGAGGTGTGTGCCCAGGACATTGTGCTTTGACCTTAATTGGATATAAGCACGGGGAAAAAGTTGAATTTAAAATTGAAATGTCTTGACTCATTTGTTACAGGTACTAAGTGGGGACTTGGTGGAACATGTGTCAATGTAGGATGTATTCCCAAAAAGCTGATGCATCAAGCTGCCTTACTAGGCCAGGCAATAGAACAATCGAGAGCGTTTGGCTGGAATGTGCCTCCTGAAGTCCAGCATTCATGGTATGCAACTTTTTTAAAGCAGAGATGTGATTTTTTAAATACTAGTACCAAAAGAAACGCTAATCGTAATATTAAATTTAGGTGTTTTTTTTTAAAAAGACAGACCCTAGTTTTTAACACTACAGTATAATTTTCACTATTAGAGCTGTTTATTATCACTGAAATGAAACATTACTTATATTTTATTCTTTAGATTACATAGAACCGAAATGTTTCTGGTCATTATGGTGTTTGTAGTACTTATCAAAAATAGCTTTTTTCATATTTTAAAAAATGCACGTGCATCTGAGAAGTAGCGGTTTATTGATTCAAGTTCTAGTCTATTTTTAAGGATATTTCCTGTTTTAACATCACAGACTTGTCTTTCATTCTTGTTTGAAAATTAACTAAACTAAGTGTCCATTTTTTACGTGTTAAAACTAGGGTCTGCTCCTTTAAGAATGGATAAACACATATTAAGATTTTGGTGAATTACAGGTTAATATAAAGTTTATCATTTGTAATCAAGTAAACATATTCTAATTACAAATTAACCATAACTTTTATGTGCATTTAAGGTTTTTTTTGTCCATAAAATAGTTTCACAGAGTAGATTGAAGTTGCTTAAAATAATAAAAATGACCTTGAAAATATTTTCATTTTTAGCTTTTTAAAGATAATTTCAGGTTTTATTTATACATATAAGTAGGTATTACATCCTAGTTCATATACTCCAGAATCAGCATATAGTATGAGCAAAGACACACTTCATATGTAAATATTTTGTTATGTTAAAGTAGGTGTTTTATTTTTATATCCAAACCTGAATTAATATAGACCTGCTGACTCGGATCAATTTTAATGTTATTAAAAGTTAGTGATTTAATCCCTGGTAAATATTTTTTGATTTGCTATCCATGTTCATTAATACATATATTTCTTTAATCTAATGAAATGTATTAAATTAAATAACATTTAATTAATATTATTGCTTTGAATTTTTAAATAATTAATTTTAAAAATTAAAACTAATTTGATATTTACTTAATATTATTGTTTTTTAAAGTTGAGAAATAAATGCACTGATTGTATTGTAGGGAAACTATGTGTGCTGCGGTACAAAATCATGTCAAATCACTAAACTGGGGTCATCGAGTACAGCTACAAAGCAAGTGAGTAGTTTTTCTTTTGATCTGCTACACGTGCATTGATTTTCTTTTCAAATGTATACTGTACAAAGACATGCAGTACACATTTTAAAACCCTTTCTAACTTGAATTAGTAATAATACTTATCCGGTACCTTTAATTACTCTGTGTAAAACTGGTTAAGTTTACAATATATTTATAATACAGTGAAAACACAGATCATGTTATTGATAATATTCTATCTCTTTTCTCTTTTTTGCAATTTGCAAAAAGAGAAAAGAATAACATGGGAGTAAAATATTTTTAACAATGTCTATGTATAAAGTGGAATATGTAGCATTTTTTGGCAAGATTAGTAGTAACATTTTGAAGTAATGCAACTAGTACTTTATTGACTAGTAGATTATTGGCTCTGGTTATCCAATCAAAATGCAGGTTACTGATTCCTCTTTATGTTTATCCATTAATTCTGTTTGATTCAGAAAAGTGGACTACTTGAATGCACAGGGATCTCTGGTGGATCAACACACAGTGAAAGCTGTCCATGCAAAAGGCGAGGTGAGTTAATTTGTAAAACACTAGAAACAGATAGTCCTGTATTCATGAATAATCAGACAATACAATTTTACACACATGTATCATTGGCTTTAAGTTAAAATCACAAAACTAGAATTTTGGACCATATTAATTGAGTGTATAATTGTGATAACCTTTGAATTATGTAATTATAATATAATAGGGGGCAAGACATAGCCCAGTGATAAAGCACTCGCTTGATGCATAGTTGGCCCATTTGGGCTATTTCTTGGTCCAGCCAGCGCACCATGACTGGTACATCAAAGGCCTTGGTATGTGCTCTCCTGTCTATGGGATGGTGCATATAAAAGATCCCTTGCTGCTAATTGAGAAGAGTAGCCCATGATGTTGTGACAGCGGGTTTCCTCCCTCAATATCTGTGTGGTCCTTAACCATATGTCCAACGCCATATAACCTTAAATAAAATATGCTAAGTACATTGTTAAATAAACAATTTTTAATTCCTTCCTTTATTATATAATATAACAAAACAATTTTTTTTTTAAATATAGTATGTAAAAACAATTCAACATACCACAACAGGGTACGAAGTTAAGGGTCGCCCGTGGCGAGTCAAAATGACGTCGGGCAAGTCAAAACCTTATCACGTGTCGCCCGCCTGGCGACCCAGAATTTCCGTGTATTATGT
>JAECMU010112356.1:2877-16214 GCA_016106625.1 Dracogyra subfuscus
ACTACTACTACTGCTGCTGCTTCTGCTGCTGCTTCTGCTGCTGCTACTGCTACTGCTACTGCTACTGCTACTGCTACTGCTACTACTACCGCTACCACTATTATTATTATTATTATTATTATTATTACTGTTATTATTATTGTTATTAGTATTGGTATTATTACTTTTATTATTCCTTAATTATTATTTTAAAATTAATGACGACAAGTTACTATAAACTAATCTACTCTAGACATTACCTTTTCATGATTAAATCAAAATTATCGAATTTATAATACGCTTTGACTCTTATCTGCTCCTACCCTCAATAAATTATGTTTGACTGTTTACAGAATTGATCGTATAAAACGCATATCCTCGTACAAAAAGACTTAAAGGGACACGCCCTAGTTGTTAACCGTTACGCCGGGGTTTTTTTTTCGCTATTAAACCTAACAAAAATTCACAAATAAAACTGCACTTTACTTACATTTTATTATTTAGAAAATACATTTCCATTCACCTGGAGTGTTTTTTTGGTAATCCTGGTGTTTGTAATATCACAAAATGCATTTTTAGTATTTCTTAGAAACGCACACGCGTCTAAGAAACAACAACAACAATGTTGAGCAGACACGGTCTAATCTATATTTAGAGGGTATATTCCCGTTTCAACGCCAGGTGTTGATATACCACCTGACCGTCATTATTTTGTCTGTGTACACTCTAAGAAATTTGTGTGCTTCGAACGACCACTACCGGTGACATTAGAATACTAACTTTAAACATTATTTCAAGTAACTGGGCCACGGGGATTCCCATGGTATTTATCGATATAACCTGCTTTTTCACTCCATTTTATAAAAACGTGATCTAAGTGTGTTACAGGTTTGTACATTAATCAAAATTAGAATCAGTTTTCGCAGACTGAAACAATGGCGTGCGACTTCAAAGCTGTAATTTGGATACGTTCAATAAGTAGCCTTTGTTGTTCACAAGTTTAGTCTAAGTGCATTACCATCTTATGTTTGGCCATGTTGAAAATAAAATTATCTACGAAACTTGAATTTTCTGTTAATAATAAATGTCCATGTTTATCAATAAAGAACACATATTCAGAACTGTGCAGAAGAAAACAGAAAAATCAAGACAGATCGTTTTAAAAAAAAAAAAAAAAAAGAAAGTAATAACAAGTCATTCGTTGCTTTAAAGAGCCTTCTCCGAATATGCTTATATCGTAACATGTTATCGACTAGTAAAACCTTTTTAACGCCTACAATTATATGTGAAAGAAGTCTCTACTAGTCGATAACATCTTATATTGACAGCAAACTCTGAACAGTGCCTTTAAATCTAAAATCAAAATAGACTGTTTACTGCAACATCTCACGTTTATGGTAAGCGTAATACACAAAAACTCCCATCTATGTCACCGCCGCCATATTTCTTTCAAAGTTTACCAAATACAAATGTAAAGAAAAAAACGAACTTACAACCCAGCCTCATTTCATTTTATTCTTGTTTGTACGACAAGCCCAGCAAAGTGCTGATATACCAAAAATACCTCTACAACCAGACACTCACCAGAATGAAGATTGCACGACCTGTTTGGACCTGGCGGTAAATATTTTGCAAACCAGAGGTGAGGGGCATTTACAAGTTTAATTTAAGATGCACGGTCATCTGGGTGTGTTTAATTATATGTTTAAAAGAAAACTCGACGAATTAGCGAAGATAGGAATCCGACCAGAGATACAACTACATCCGAATTTAAACTGCAGGGTGTAGTTAGTACGGAATAAAACCATTAACGTAAATAGAGATAAGGCGAAATGTTATCGGAGGGAACCAGTCGTTCGCAAATGATGGACAGCAGGTGGATGAGGAATCTGCTTGCATGGGGATGCTACAAACATATTCACAAAGAGAGGGACGGAGGGAGGGGAAGACATACAGATACACATAGCGAAAGAGAGAGACAGACAGAGAGAGTCCGGAGAGAGAGAGAGAGAGAGAGAGAGAGAGAGAGAGAGAGAGAGAGAGAGAGAGAGAGAGAGAGAGACAGAGAGAGAGAGACAGAGAGAGACAGAGAGAGATATACATATATATATTATTTTTTTAACATTTCAGACTATTGAAGCTTGTGAGCAGAAATATTCACGTTACCCCAGGGGAGCTAACTGCTACTGTACTCCATATGTTGGTTGTTACCATCGTCACTTTCTGGTGAAACCAACTGTTATAGCAGACGACCAAGAACATGGAGGAATATTTCATAACAAACTTTCAGGAGTTCATGATTCAGACTATTTCCTTGAAGTGACAGTCACCAATCACGCTAAATTAACAACTAAGCTGGATTTTCAGGTCAGTAATATGCGAACATCTAACAGCAAAATAAAGGTAAAACATTTAATTTATTTCAAAACTCTTTTGATTTACATATTTACTGATAGAAAATAATTTTTCTTATACATTTAGTGATCAAAATTGACAAACCTGTTATTGCATTTAAATGTTTCTATTTCATTGATGAAGATGCTTCTTTTATTTTTGCTGTCAACATTATTTTAAGTCCATGTTTTACATACTTTGACAACTTATTCTTCCGATTGAAGGAAAAATAAGAAGTCAAATGTTTAAATGGTGTTTATGACTAAATTTGGTTCATTGAAAATATATTGGTGACAAAGGGGAGGAATAAGGGCATTGCAATATTAGGTAAATAGATATTATTTTATAAAAAATATAGGACAAATGATGACAACCGATTTCGCTCTGTCTTGACGTTTGACACAAGAATTCAGTTTGAATGTCATGAATAGTTTCTCTCTTTATAGATTACAATTGACAGCAGTCCTCCTCTCGGGGGAATAGTCCATGATGGTCCAGCTGGAGAGAGTGAACGGGATTACCAAATTTCTAAAACTCTGTTTGCCAATTGGGAGGGATTTTTTGATAAAGAAAGTGGTGTAGCGTTCTACCAGTATTTATTTGGAACAAGTTGCAAAGACATTTCTGCATTTTCAAGTGACTTAGCAAAAACACAGGTAACAACATATTGTATGCCTGCTTGTACATGTTTTGTGTTTATCAATCCATCTGTTAACGGTTCTTGTGTGTACCATATCTTGAATACCTCATATGTTTGCACAGTTTGGTATGGGAATGTGTTACTTGCCATTAGTAGATCATTGCGACCTTCGCTTCGTGGTTTACTGTATGTTACAATTATCAAACTGCCAAACTCTGCACGCAAGTACAATGCATTACTATTTGTCATGGAATACTGTACATTAGAGGAAATGTTTATCAAGGTTTATCAAGATTATATCTTCCTTACTAGTGAATGCAGGACCATGAAACCTAACATGCTGCAACGACTCCGGTTGTGTTGCATTGTATTACGATGTCACTGTTACTTATTTGTCGCGGTTTACTGCACATTGATGTGTCTGTCATTCGAACCTACTTATCATAGATACATTAAAGGAAAGTCTGTCATTGGAACCTACTTATCATAGATTACTATACATTAAAGGAAAGCCCTGTCCAGGCCATTAGATGCAGAATCATCAAACATAACACACAGGAAATGTATGTGATGGAGTTGTGTTGCATACAATTACTAAAATGAATGAATGAATGTTTAACAACACTGCAGCACAAACAAATCGGTTATTGGGTGTCAAAGTATGGTAAAGGCAAAAATTATCTGATGAGACATAACAGTATACCAAACATGTGCTATTTTCTTTGATCTGTTTCAGGCTACAGAGACTTACTCTACACAAGCTGAGTGGGATGCTCCATCAGATGGGAAGTATTATGTAACAGTGGTTGCTTACAATCCGGCGATGGCTCCTTCTCACCCTGTGTGTTCAGATGGAGTTGTTGTAGATTCATCACCGCCTCAAGTGACTGAAGTGGCCATTTTGGATTCACGTATTGTTGGAGGGTTGGTAAAATCTGGAAGTGATGTCTGGTTGGTGAAAAACGACCGGCGAAGGCTTCTTGTACAGAGTCCTAACAACCAGTGCCTGTATGTATCAAATTTAAATATTGTTTCCTATAGTAAATCCAATGGCTCCAAGCAATTTTATTTCTTTTTCGATGTATTTTCTGGAGAAGCCTGACCTGATACCCATTACATTTTCAAAACGTAAACGTTTAGGTTTTATAGATTTTTGTTTTATAAAATACCAACCAATATGATTGATATATTGACGTGTTGCCATAATCTGTACACTCTAAATTTTGTGCACACCAATAGTCACATATGCGTCATTGTCATGTATAAAATACCAAATCAAAGCCTACTATCTACTGGTCTTATGGCATACGTTTATGAAGTGACAGTGACCAACTCATCATTAAAGGCATATTGTCACAGACCACTGACCTATTTAATGTTCTAACAAAGTATTACCTGAACAAATATAATTTGATTTGTCCCTAAATGTACTTTATTCAACCATCTTCATAACCACCATACTCCATCTATTAATAACATTTTGTAAAAATAATTGAATTATGGTAATGGCAAACTAAAATTGCCGAGATGGATGACATGGATTTCACTCCATCATGGTTAAGTTAAGGTGATACGATAGCTAGATTTGGTTTCCAACAATTAATGTAATATTTATTTATTATTCATTTTCAGAGAAATAAGGTCCTTGAATCTGTGACTGTATGCCTTTAAGTGGAAATCTGCCTGTATATGTAAATGTGATCGATGTTTTAACTGGGAGTGGCAGTTCTCTTTGTGGCGGTGCAAAAAGGGTAAACTCTCCACTAAAGGATCTCCTCGGGAGAGGTTGTCGTATAGACGAGTTACTAGATAGAGATTCATGGATGAACCACTATTTTGCCAAATGTCCAGTTGACACTGCTATGCATAGAGATATGTCCGTGATGATTTATTACAGTGTTGTCATTCAGACATTAAATTTGTATGCCGATTTAGATTTATTCAAGGATGGATAATACTATAAAATAACATTTAGAATCCAAGACGGCCGTCATATAGCTCAATATTCAATATTATCAAATCCATTATAAATCCCCATAATATATTTATCATGATATTAGGATATATTTATTGTCACAGTATTTTAATAGGTAACATGAAATGCATACTGAAACTGATAAAACCATACAAAACAAATAACTATATAGCTATTAGATTTGTTACACCATCTTCAAGGATTTTGGCTCAACAGAGATGATGTCCTACAAATCACTTAACAATGCTACTTACTCGGTTGACCAACTTGGTATTCTACAAATGTCCCCTTTGTCCCAAAGGGCTGCACTATCTTGCTAAATAGACAAGAGTCTTCCATGTTCAGCCATGGGATTAGGAGTGTAACTGGGTGTGCCGAGATGTATGTGCAGAATAGAATATTTCAATGAAGATTTGTCTGGAGGCACAGGCTTCGGTGTGTAAGTGTGATTTGCCTCTGTCTCACATTGACAAACATATGGACTCTCATTAGGTGGGTTTGCCTTTTTATCAGTTGCAGAATCACATAATCATCTTATTCATATTTATCTCTCAACTCCAAACATACTGTTAACATAGATCACGCAAAAATGGTTGAGAATAGTATTTTTTAGTTCCAATGTGGAAAGCCAGTGTATTGATGTTGTAGCAGGTTATCCTTCCTTTGAATGTTGATGTTGCTTGGCGGAAGTACAACAAACCCCATAATTTAGTAGCATGAGTATGACACTATAAACGTAAGTATCATCTGCTACCATATGCATGCCTCAAAGACTCGAAGAGGCAGAGATAGCTTCCTCTGATAGCCTTGAGTCACCCTATCTGTGGAACGAACATGGGTCAGGGATGCCTGTACTTGGAATGTGTTCATTTACAGAAAGATATCTACACTGGGTCTCATTTATGATATAGATGCCATTTTTGATATATGAAAGATTTGATATCAAATAGCAAGGAGTTGTGTCACGTTTTATTTGTTGGCATTATTTATGAGAACGTCACCTTATTCTAGCACTTTGGTAAGATTTGACTTAGGTCAGAAATTGTCTGTCCCATACTTTGCTCATTACAGCTTTGGATCAGCAGTAAACAATCAGTGTTTCGTGATATGATCACTGTATTGAAAGGCGTCTTCTTCTGACGTTGTTACTTTTTCTGAAGTTGTTACTTTTTAAGTGGTTACAGAATGGTTGTTGATTTGTAGAAGTGGTATTATTCTCTTTGATTTGCATGCTGAACTAACTCAGAACTTGTGCTATGTGTTTGTTTGTTATGGTGAGTATTGTATCAAAATGGCCATTATTTTATTGACAAAATTTGACACAAAATTCGCATTTGCATATTATAAGTAGGTTCAATAATTGGAGAGTCCAGGATTTATATTGGGCACATGTTATCACAAACTGCTGGACACCATCAAAATTGTGGTGAAGTGAAGATCTCATCATGGTGGGTTTGACTCCCAATCGGCCACTGTAATGAATCTCGGTTACTGCTTGGGCTTCACTTCAGGCTCTTGGACTACACAGAAAAGAAATGTGATGGAATCCTTTCGAATATTTTTAATTGTCTTTTATTCCAAATTTTAACTTTATCTACCTGTGATTTTTTTTCCTTTACACTGTGTTTTTATTTAACTCTTGAATTTTTATATTGATGTTGATCATTACTTATTTGTGTGCCTTTACCAGAGTTTGACACCCAACAGTTGATGTATTTTTCATGCTGGGGTGTCGTTAAACAATCTATTCTATTCTATTCTATTCTATTCTATTCTATTCTATTCTATTCTATTCTATTCTATTCTATTCTATTCTATTCCAATATGCAGTGAATAAAATGTGGCAATTTGTAATCACAAGTCAGATATTCTAAAAAGACATGTTGGCTAATTTTATCACCGTTTTGGGAAGAAAATAATAATAAATGATGAACGTGGCCCATTAACATTTAATTTTCATTTGTATCTGAAGCACTCAAGAAAATCGTTTGTGTAAACACTAAAACCACATGAACGATATATCGACTGTCTGAAAATTAAATTGTTTATGTCCTGAATATGCGTAAACAATTTGTAGTGGATGTCATATATCAGTTAGTTTCATGTTTAGAACATACTAGGGTTTCTAAATAAAACTTAATGTGGTAGAGTTGTGGGGAGGGTGCACCTAGACCTTATATAACCCATTGCCTATATATTGTAGAACAAAAGCAACACCAGTGAGTGACGTATCACATCTGCCAATTGATAAGATGGAAAATGGAAACACCAATACAGTCAATACATCAGTTTGTGTCCAGGCAAATGGAATGCCACGTGATTTCTTAGACAAAATGTACATCTATAGAGAATTTAAAGTGAGGATATTATTAGATATTATAGATAAAAATAACTGTCAGGTGTTTATGCTGCAAGTGAACAAAGGTGTTTTCCAACTCCTGTGCAAAATATTTTCTCTTAGTTAAATCATACAGACAGAAATAAGACCATTCATTGGCTTATAGTTGATTTTGGTGAATTCACTGTCAGTGATGTGTAATGATAATGAAAATAAGCTGATGTTTTTTCTATGGAATAATATTGGTTTTCTTTTCTATACAAAAAAATGGGGAGGTATAAACACAAAAGTCAAAGTTGGGGGTGCATATGATAGGCATGCAAGTACCAAGTACTTTGCACATGTAGACAAATTAATAGTAATAAAACATAGTTAATGTTAATGAGTCATATCATCTGGACCGTATATTTTAGCTGCACAAAAACATGACAGGATCCGATTGTCTGAGTAAAGACAGTGCCTTTTAAAGTACTATAACTTAATTAATGTCCATAAGTTAAATCACCTGAACCTATGCATTGATAATATCTGAATATGCTATTATCTTTTAGCTTCACATGAACTGGACTGGATCCGATCCTCAGAGTGGAATATACGATTACGAAATTGGGTTTGCATCAACTAAAGACGGCGCAGCTTCTCCTGATCTCATGCAGTTCATATCTACACATCACCATGAACACGCTCAGCTATTTCATAATAACATAAATGCAGGAAGAGAATTCTTTGTGGTCATCAAAGTCATTAATAAGGCCAGAAACTCGGCTAATAAGGTAGATAAAATTCAAATATGGTATGTATAAACCTAGTTTTGTGATTTAAAGTGATTGATCCAAAGGCTGAACAAATTTACCTTGTGTTAAACACCTGATATAATAGTGATTTTAGCAATTTGATATTTAAATTTAATTATAGTCCTGCAAATAAAGTCATAACAGAGCTTAGCTTTTGAATAGGTGGTCACGGAAAGGTAACATTTGTCCTCATGGCTAGAAATGATCATTGAAATGTTGTGAGCAAGGAAGCATTTGATGACAATGTCAAAAATGTGTGCAAGATGGCATATGTTTCAGAGTTTAAAATTCATAACTCGGTGGCTGTTCCAACTGGGAATGCATTTTGTGTGTTAAACCCTATGTTTTGGGGCACAAAGAAAATGAACATAATATTTGTAAGATGACTTGATGTACATTTTATCCATAATTTTAACAAATTAGTTATTTCCTTTGTAAAAATGTCACATATCCGGTCCCATTTCCATCCTGTCTGTATTAAAGTAAAGTTTGTTTTATTTAACGATATCACTAGAGCACATTGATATATTAATCATCGGCTACTGGATGTCAAATATTTGGTAATTCTGACTTGTAGTCAATAAAGGAAACCTGCGACATTTTCTAAATGCAGCAAGGGATCGTTTATATGCATTTTCCTACAGACACGAAAGCACATATCATGACCTATGACCTGTTGTGGTGCACTGGTTGGAACGAGAACAAACCCAATCATTTGAACGAATCCACTGATGTGGTTCGATTCTGTGACGCAAGCACCTCAAGTGACCTCAACCGACTGAGATAAATCTCGCCCTTTTGTCTGTATTAATTTCAAGCGGGCAGCATAGCCCAGTGGTACAGTGCCCGCCTGATGCGCTGTCGGTCTAGGATCGATCCCCATCAGCTAACCACTGGGGTTTTTTCTCGACATAACCATATGTCCGACGCCGATATAACCGTATTTATAATGTGTTGAGTGCGTCGTTAAAAAAAAAAAAAAGGATTAATTTCAATACCAAGGAACTCTACTTTTCTCTACTGAAGTGTCTTAAATGTTAGGTGTTTCAACATAAGCTCATACAAAAACAAAACACCATGTGATGTAATGGGTAATGGTGGAAACAAGTCAATAGCACCAAATATATTAAATGCCCAACCCAGTGCTAGCAAGACCATGTGCAGCATTCTCTACGATGCGAAGTGACTAATCCATGTTGACTCTATGCCTCATATGTCCATATTAAGGGTCAATATTACTCTGATTTGCTAAGACATTTGCGTTAGTAAATCGTGTCGTAAATGGTGAGGAACGCTGTCAACCATCCCTCTGCTGATTCACGAAAATGTACCAGCTAAAACAGTATGGGTTGTAAAGGCTATTCTGTGAAACTGGATTCGAGTTATTGTATCCACCCTACCCCAACTATGTTATCCCCAAGACTATCCAGATTTGGACAGTCTGTTCCATATCTCACCCCCAGAGATAGTGTATGAGACAGAGGACAAAGTTAATCTGAATACAAACCCGCATTGACTACAGCATTGATATAATAAGGTTCATCAGTTACAGAAAATACATAGAGGATAATAAACGAGTTACCAGTTATTATCAAATGTATGTCCCGAGTGAAATATTTTTCATTTGTCACGAGCTTTAGCGAGTGACAAATGAAAATTATTTAACGAGGGACATTAATTCCGTAATAACAAGTACCGAGTTTGTTATTCTATTTAATTACCTCAGCTATATTTTCTCTAAAAGTCTTTAACTCCAACCTGTATGAAAACGATGTAAACCACTGTACGCACTGTTCTGAGAATTGTTATAACTTTGTAATGTAATCACGTTCATAAATAATTATTAAAACGTTATCTTTATTTTGCTACAAAATATATAAGGAATTGTATTAAAATTATATGTTGTTATAAATTTAACATGAAAAATAAACAGCCGTAAACGTAAACTCTTTAAACTACATGACGTCATTTTGTGTTTGCCAAATCGTGATGACGTCATATTTAGTACCGACAAGGTCATTGATTTGTAAGCGGCAAATTGTCCAACAGTTTTGTTTGTTAGACCAATGCAGAATATTTCTCACCGCGAAAATATGGAAAATATGTCCCGTGTTATGACTGACCGCTGGGGTAATAATAAAATTTAAATTAGGTGTGAGGAATATACCAGAAGCTTTGAGAGAATACATCATGCCTGAATTTAGTTTGTATAATATAACAGATTATGTAATACTACGTTCACTCGGTTTGAACCATACCAGGTCACTCTGAAACGTGTTTTAAGTAAACCCATTGTTTACACAGCATATGGAATAGCCAATTTCAATGAAATCAATCACGTTCCAGGGAAATCTGTATATAGCATTGTTAGTATGATATTAGTATGTCAAGAATACAGTGGTGAGTGCTTCATGTTTGTGAAATCATATATATGTTTTGATACCAAAATCACCTCAATGTGTGTTTTGTTTTAATATGGTGGCAGCCATCTTCAAAAATGGCCGCCATGCGAGATCAACGCAGTTTTGAATGTGACATCAGGCGGTTTCATGATGCCCACACCATAATGAATACGTCTGTACCGGTGGTTTAAGTGGCTCTGTTTGCAGGACTATTATGTATATCTGCCACTGGTAGTGAGAGAAAAAATAATGTAACATCGTAACAGGATTTGTCAATGAAAAACGTTAAATAAAAGTGTTAAGATACAAATCCGTACCTTGTTTTTAAATGTCTTTCTTCTTTTGCATTTAAATATATATGTGTGTTACATTATGGTTTTGTCTTGTGATTTTTAATTTTTCCAACATTGTAATTGTTAGTGAAGTACTTTTTAAACCACTTTATCCTGTGTAATACATATTGTGATTGAAACGTTATATTTAAAACTTTTTGTTGTTTAAGGTAATTGGTCCAGTGCTAGTACTAACTCAACTGCCTACATTCAGTCCACCAATCAGAGTACTTCTTCAACAAGAACATCTGGTTGCAGAATGGTCTACGACAACATTTTCAGATGTGGAAGTCAAGTATTTGAAATATACGTTTGCTGTTGGTAGGTTCATGAAATTAATTAAGCATCACCCAGATTTTGGTTTAACTTTAGTCATGAGTTATTCCATCAGTTATGTGCAGAAGAAAGCGGCTTTCATTGGACTATTGAATTTTTCTCCGGGATGCATGATTTCATCTATGGCGTCCCTGACACCATGGTAAACGTGCTGCTTTGTGTGCTGGTGTCAGAAGGGAGCGTTTGATAGGCCTCCTGGCTCGGTACTCAACAGTCTTCAGCCGATACCTTACGGTCTTCGTTAACATGGCCCTGTTATCACTCAAGGTCTAGCGGGCAGCATAGCCCAGTGGTACAGTGCCCGCTGATGCGTGGTCGGTCTAGGATCGATCCCCGTCAGCTAACCACTGGGGGTTTTCTCGACATAACCATATGTCCGACGCCGATATAACCGTCATTATAATGTGTTGAGTGCGTCGTTAAACAAAAACAAAAACACTCAAGGTCTTGCTACTGGAAAAAGCGAAACGTCGAACAAGTCTTAAAGGGACATTCCTGAGTTTGCTACATTGTAAGATGTTTCCGACTAATAAAATATTTATAACATTAACCTTACATATTAAATATATTTTCTTGTTTAGAATATCATTATCGCTATATTTAATGCGTTTCTGGACGTCTTAATATTTGTAAGAAGCCCAAACTGGATTTTGTTTTCAAATAATGTCGTATGTACGAACTTTTTTAATTTAGGAAATAAAATAGAATTTAACCTAGTACAAATATTAGAACAATCAGAAACACGTTTACTATACAGCCACTAATATATTATGCACAAAAATGTATTTGATATGTAATTACAATTATTAAAAAGTTGATATTAGTCGATAATATCTTTAAAATTGCAGCAATCTCAGGAATGTCCCTTTAACAACGCCCTGTTGTCTCGTGGATATGTTTTACGAGGTTGTTCTGGACGGTTCCTCTCCTTGACGTCATTGGTTTGTTGTTTTCGTACAAGTGGTTTTCCCCTGTGTGAGGGTAACTTTCTCCACGTGCTATTTGTGCGGGTTCGTGACTGGTAAGGACAACGAAACAACAGTGTGGAGCGTGGGAAGGGACATGATTTTACAGTATTAATATTGTCTGACTACCGCTCATAATACTAATTTGGTGACAATATAAATTGGGTGGTGCTTAATTGATTTCCAGGTGTATGTATAGTTTTAATATATATTATATTCTGCATTGTTGGGAAAGGTCATCTTCTTTGATTCATTTACATTGGACAGTGTTGAATGGAAACGCAAACTGCTAGTTTGTATTATAATTACATTTTGACTTGCCGAGTCCAAGAGGCAAAATGTCCACCACCACATGTGTACTTTTTCAATGTTTCATGTGACAAAACCAATGAACTATATTGGTTTATGTTTATGGTCATCAGACAACTCTGTAAGATGGTTTGTGATTTAGATTATGCCTCTCTCTGATTCTGATAATCATGGCCATATTGTATACTGTTTGGTTGTGTTTTTTGCACAGGACACTCAGCTGGTAATGAAGAAACCCAGCAGTGGTCTGCTTTGAAAGCTGGTGGAGGATGCATTATTTCCTCACCACCTGTTTGTACCGCCATTCCCGTATCAGATCTACAGTTCGGTCTTCATCAGAAACACACTTACTTCGTGTCTGTCCAAGTGGAAAACATAGTCGGTCAACACATAGTGGCTGCATCACAGCCGTATGTACACAATGATGAACTTCCACATGCTGGCTTAGTCTATGAAGTAATACCAAACGATGAAGTCGAGATATTGGACACACTGGTGAGTGCACAATAAATATAATGCTACATAAAATACACACTCTGTAAATATTAATAAGTCAATTGAAGTGTTATCTAAAGAAGCAAACGTTCTTAAAATATGACAATACTATACTCCAAGTTATTTTCTATTAATTACAAATTAACTAGCAACAAAATAATCAAGAGATCAAATTTCCACACGTTTTAGATAGAGGCTTATCATCGGTTAAAGATAGTGGTGAGGAATGTCTCGTTAGTAAGAACAACATATCATACAGTAGACTATTTGTTACAATATAGCAACTCTGTGACTGATTTTACAGTTTCCTGGTTTTGTCTGTTTCAGCCATTAGAAGACAGTGACCATCAACTTTCCACAAACAGTCTAAGTGTTAGG
>JAECMU010112363.1:0-12353 GCA_016106625.1 Dracogyra subfuscus
ACAAAAATAAATGAATGTTGTCTTGTTCATATATTTCCCCGTCAGCTAACCACTGGGTTTTTTCTCGACATAACCATATGTCCGACGCCGATATAACCGTAATTATAATGTGTTGAGTGCGTCGTTAAACAAACCAAAAAAATAAAAATAAATGTTCATATATTTATTATACCAAACTGAAAATCAACGTGTGCACTTATGACAAATAGTTGCGTAGTAACGTGTGACAACTTCACCCAACATAAAAATGCAACACTGAAAAAGTGAAATAATAAGAAATGTAAACTTAAAAAAATGTTACATTACATGATGAAAACAAACCATAAATGTGTACTTTACGTGTATTTATTATAATAAACTGTAAACTTAAACAAGAAAAATCCTGGCGATCTCGCCCCGGCTTGCAAGTGAAATCGTCAGAAGTGTAAACTGCCAATGTATTATATTTTACAATAAGAAAATCAAAACATGACTACTGCACATGTATTTACTTAATGAAGTAAACATAAAACTGCTTGTAACTTGAATATTGTTGAGTTATAATGTACTGGCAACTTCGCTAAACAGACATGCAACACGGATGTAAATATGGCGATCTCGCCATAGCGCGTACCAACACACAAATAGTAGTATAAGTGGTTTTGGCACAAAAACATGCTGATAATGACAGTAGATATATACTATAATATATGTTGTAATATATGTCTTCTAGCAAGTCTATTATGTATGATAACTTCGCCTAAAGATGAAAATAAGTCCTGGCGAACTCGCCAGGGCGAGATCGACACGGGGCGAGATCGCCAGGCTCCGTCTAAACCACGAGCCCAGCAGAAATATTATATATGATTAAGGGTGTCTGAACCGCGAGTATGGCAGAAATATTATTAATCAGGATGTGTCTAAATAGCGAACTCCGCAAAAACATTATTATGTAATGTGTGTCTAAACCTCGAACCCGGCAGAAATAGTATATATGATGTAGGGTATGCCTAAACCGCGAGCCCGACAGCAATATTATTATGCAGAGGTGTGGCTAAACTGCGATCGCCACATAAATATTATAATGCAGGTGTGTATCTAACCCGAGAGCCTAGCAGAAACATTGTTATGCAGGGAGAGTCTAAACCGCGAGCCCAACAGAAACATTATAATGTAGGGTGTGTCCAAATCGCGAGCCCGGCAGAAACATTGTTAAATAGGGTGTGTCTAAACCGCGAGCAGCCTAGGAGAAATATTATTATGCAGAGTGTGTTTAAACCACGATCTCCGCAGAAACATTATTATGTAGGGTGTCTAAATCACGAGCCCGACTTTGAAACTTTGAAACTTTATTATGTACACTCAGGCCGTCAGTCGACAGCATATGAGGAATTTTTACAATGGATATTTACAGTGACAAGATGACAACAGGAGTTCTCCTTACAATATACACAAATAATATTCAGAATTATCATATAAATGTACAAGAATATTAAAGGATACACATAGTGACATAATTAGTCTGAAACAATAATATATAATATCGATTATTAATTTATATATTATTTAGTATTTCGTGATATTGGAGATGTAAATCTATGGTTTACTAAATGTTTTCATGATTTCGGAAATTAATTTTCGATTTTCCGGAGAGTACTTATGTTATTACATTTAAACAATTCTTTGAATTTAAGTGTGCTAGGTTTTTTTGGTAATAATATGGCTTTAAAAACATTTTACGCTTATCAATAAAATAATTACATTTAAATAAATAGTGATATTCATCTCCAATATCATTTCCATCGCACAATGTGCACAATCTGTTCTCAACGGGTGGGGTATTCCATCGTCCTGTTTCTATAGTTAAATAATGATTGCATGTTCTGAATTTTAGAAGGGCGGTCCATAATGTCTCTGGTAATTTAATAAAATAATGATCTAGGTTTAAAGTTTGCTTAAAAATCATATATGTTTTGCCTTTGGATGATGCCTCTGTATTATTAGTCCATGTTTGTAAGTATTGGTCGGTTTGTCTTCGTTTTATATTTTCAAGAAGTATTTTTACAGATGGAAACGTTTTTGACGTATATGTATTTGACATACTTAAGTTGTTAAATAAGCGACTTAAGTTTTCTAACCAATTATAACTATGTCCATTTGCAAAAGAGTCCTTTATCATATAGTTCAGTAGTAAATACGATATTTTAGTAGCTTTGCCTTTAACTATACGTGCCCAGAATTCTATAGTTCGTTGATCGACGATTAGTTTTAGTGGTCTTCTACCTAGCTCCCCGTATATCATAAAGATGGGCGTGCTTTTTTTAATAGGTAATAAGCGTCTCAAAATATTAATGTGTATATTTTCTATTATATCTAGATTTTCATATCCCCAAATTTCGCAGCCATAAAGAAGTATTGGGAGTACTATTGAATCAAACAGCTTAAGTTTGCAATCTAATGGTAGATTATAGTCCTTGGATTTAGATAAAACAAAATATATCATTTTAGTTGCACGCAGCGTTAAGCACTGTTTTGTTATTTTAAATTTGTTTTGTTTCGTGAAAATTAAACCCAAATATTTGTATTCCTTAACATTTTCGAGAAGTTTGTCTCCTAATGTAAACTTTTTTTTTATAGTCATTTGTATTTCCATTAAATATGATTACTTTAGTATTTTCACTATTAACTTGAAGTTTCCATTTCTTACAATATTCCATAAAGGCATTTAAAGTTCTTTGTAACTCGTTTGCATTAGTTGCTAATAGTGCAGTGTCGACAGCATATAACAGGCAGAGCAAGTGGATACCCATTTCTAAGAAGCTGTCATGTTCATCTATACTGGAAGCTAGCCCTTGACAATTACAGTTTATCAGATGGTTTTCGAGGTCATTTAGATAAAGTGAGAATAAAACAGGTGATAAATTTTCGCCTTGACGGACTCCGAAATTACAAGAAAATAATTGTGAGTATTGGTTATTTACAATGATACATGATTTTATGCGTTGATACATTTTATGGACCCCTGCGTGTGCTGTAACCTCACCGTGGTGCAGGGGTGTAACATTCTCTTAGAGAATGGACAATACAGCACAAATTAAAGTTTGGAATAAAAGTCAGTATCCGTAATATTTGTATTTGTATTTACACTGTGATCATATCCGTGATATTTGTATTTGTGTTTACACTGTTATATTATCCGTGATATTTATATTTGTATTTACACTTACACTGTTTTTATTTCTCTTGAATTTTTCTATTGATGTAGATCATCGCCGTATTTATTTCCATTACCATAGTTTGACACCCAATAGCCGATGTATTTTTTGTGCTGGGGTGTCGTTAAACATTCATTCATTCATTCATTCATTCATTCATTTTTTGGATAACTCTAAGGAATTTGCCATTTATGTTATTATTAATTAATTTTTGCCAAAGCAAACTTCTGGATATCATGTCGAATGCCTTTTGGAAATCAATAAAAGCGCAAAATAGTTTCTTTTTCTTTCTTTTTAAGATTTCGATTAAGGAGTGGATATTAAAGAGATGGTCAGTTGTAGAGTAGCCATGTCGAAAAGCTGTCTGGGCTTCAATTAGAATATTATTTTCTTCCATGTAGTCATTTAATCGTTTGTTTAGAATAGTTGTGAATAGCTTTGAAATGCAGCATAATAGAGTTATTGGTCTATAATTCTCTGGCATAAGGCGGCTTCCTTTATTTTTATTAATAGGCTTAATCACTCCTACCAGCCATTCATCTGGGAAGATAGTATTTTCTAACATGATATTAAATAGTTGTGTATATATTGGCAACATTATATCCGCGGTAGATTTTATGTATTCATTTGTAATATTGTCTATACCTGGTGTTTTTCCATTTTTAAGTTGCTTTATAGCATTTTTAATTTCTCTTTCTTCAATCGGTTTATCTAAGGCGTCGTTATCCAGTTCAACATTGTCGACGATTTCAACTAAGTTTAATTCAATATCCACGAGTTCTCCTTCATTTATTTGTTTAAATTAATTACTAAGTTCGTCTAATGTGGGGATGGTATTATTTTGGGTTTCTGGTTTGAGTAATTTATAAAAAGACTTTGAGTCGTTTAATCCTAAGTCACGCATTTGTTTTTCTACTTTATATTTATGGGTTGCATTTTCTTTCATTAAACATTTTTTATACGATCTACTTGCATTTATTAATCTCTGTTTGTTTTCTGTGATGTTATAAATTGAATAAGTTTTTTTTTTTGCAGAATGATATTTTCTTCTAGAAATAAGGCAAGCGCCAGACAGCCGTATCTTACTTTTCGTTTTGTTCCGTGGGCGAGTGCCGGTTGGCGCGCGGCCAAATGTTGTCTCGGCCGAGTTTATAAATATATCTTTCATGACCCCAATCGCGTTATTCAGAAACAGTTATGCAGGGTGTGTCTAAATCGCGAACCCATCAGACACTTTGTTATGTAGAGTGTGTCGAAACCATGAGCGCAGCAGAAACATTGTTGTTTAGGGTGTGTCTAAACCGCGAGCAGGGCAGAACTATTGTTATGCAGGATATGTTTTTTCAACCCAAGACATTTTGACCATTTCTAAATGTTGATAATGATAGTAAAGTGCATTGGAAACATATTTTGTTGGGTACTGGATGGAAAGGGAGAAATCCTTGAGTTCACCAAAGGTAAGATGGCTTGCAAATCTATCTACCGGCATCTCTATTTAGTTCCAGGTAACTACTTTCCTGTAGGAAACACGCCTCCAAAAGACCTAACAGTTGGATGCCTGGTTCCCGATGACGTCAGCATTTTGTTACTAGGATGTGGAGACATACGCAATATTCTCTACACCATTCACACACTCTACACCAATGAGATTTCACCAAAGGAACCAATCAAATTTCATCTTCATGATCACTATTCTGGTATTTTATCCCGAGCAGTTCTATTACTGTACATTATTGACAACATAGATCCCAACACAGATGATGACATGAAATTCCTTTGGGCTGTTTGGTATGATTGTTATCTTACGAAAGAACACAGCAGAAGACTCAATGAATTGTTACTGGTACTGTTGGACAAAAACTTTATCGATCTGGATGTGTTTTGTACAAACGAAATGACTATAACAGAAATCAAATCAGCTTTTAATATGTGGACCAATGAAAATCTGTCTGTTGCAGAGCTGATGAAGAATCGGGAAGAATTCCTGTATGAAAGTTACCGTCGCCTACATTGTGGTAATTTCCCAGAATATCCCACTGAGTTGTTACTGAGTCGAATATGCGAACAGCATCCGAAGTTTGCAGATGACAAGACGTACTTAGATTTGTGCTCTCTGGAAGTCAAGGATTTTGTGGAGCTGGGAATCACAAACATAAACCTACAAGGAAAAACGAAAGAGAATCTTACTACAAGCACCGTGGTAAATCCGACGTTTTTACTGCCAGGCGGTGTCTGGAAAGTTGAAGACAACAGCTCTGCGTTCTACGCATTTGAATTTAATTTATCACGGTATGTTGTTGTTGTTGACGATAGGTCTAATTCCATACGCCATGGTATTTAAACACACAACTGATCAATATATGTATTCGGTGTGTCAGTGTATGTAATGTGTAGTCGTTTAAATGAAAGGGTAATTATCTTTGTTTTTCCCTCTCTTTATTCCTACCTGTCTGTCTGTCTGTCTGTCTGTCTCTCTCTCTCTCTCTCTCTCTCTCTCTCTCTCTCTCTCTCTCTCTCTCTCTCTCTCTCTCTCTCTCTCTCTCTGTGTGTGTTTTACACGCACACGCACGCACACACATACATACACACACACACACAGAAACACACATACATACACATACAGACACACACACACATAGACATACGCACAGAGACATACACACAAAAACACAGAGAGATACACACATATACACACAGAGACAGACAGACACACATACGCACATTCATACAGAGAAAGAGACAGACACAGACATACATGCACACACACAGAGACGTACACATACAGATACATACACACAGACACACACACAGACATACACACACATATATATCCACACAGACATACACAGAGACACACACAGAGACATGCACACACATACATACACACACACACACATGAACACACACATACACACATGCACACACACACGCGCATGCACGCACATGCACACACACAGTGTGACCCATACACATTGTGTGACACATACACACTGTGTATTTCCCCTCCCTTTTCAAACTGTCCGTCTCTCTTCTTTCCATGTCTGTCTATGTCTGTCTGTCTGTCTGTCTGTCTGACTGACTGTCTTTCTTATAAACACAATCAATCAATTATCCCGAAAAAACCCAATCATTGTCATTTCGCTTATTAATCTGTAATCGTGTCAAAGGAGTGTCTACAGGAATGTTATTCCAGGGAGCACATTATATAGAAATCCAACCGGCCTTGGTGACGTAGTGGTTAAGCCATCGGACATAAGGCTGGAAGGTACTGGGTTCCTAGCCCTGTACAGGCTCCCATCCAGAGCGAGTTTTAACGATTAAATTGGTAAGTGTAAGGCCACTACACCCTCTTCTTTCTCACTAACCACTAACAACTAACAACTCCCCCACTATCCTGGACAGACAGCCCAGATAGCTTAGATATGTGCCCAGGATAGCGTGCTTGAACCTTAATTGGATATTAGCACGAACATAAGTTGAAATGAAATGAACGAAGAGCATCTACAGTACTCCAAATTAAACTGACAGTAACACCCATTAATTAAAGGCAATATTCCACAATAAGCACACATTCTACAAATTAAATAAATTCATGATTTATGGGGCTGTTAAATATTTGGAGGATGGTTTGTATTATTTTGTTTAACGACACCACTAGAGCACATTGATTAATTAATCATCGGTTATTGGATGTCAAACATTTGGTAGTTCTGACTCGTAGTCATCGGAGGAAATGTTTGTTAAATTTTGTTTTGTTTAACTAAACCACTAGAGCACATTGATTAATTAATCACCGGCTATTGGATGTCAAACATTTGGTAATTCTGACTTGTAGTCATAACTACGTTTTCCTAATGCAGCAAGGGATCTTTTATATGCACTTTTCCCACAGACATGAAAGTATATACCACGGCTTTTGTCCAGTTGTGGTGCACTGGTTGCAACAAGGAAAAAACCAATCAGTTGAATGGATCCACCGAGGTAGTTGGATTGTAGATGCGTACCACTAAACACCCTCACTTTTATTTATCTATTTATTTATATTTATTTATTTATTTATTTATTTATGGGTTTATTTATATATCTATTTATGTAGCTATCTATTTATTTATTATTTTTATATTTGTATTTATTCAACAGATATGATGGCAACAAGAACACCATTGCTTCATTGTGTCTAGACCAACTGAGTCTCTGGGTTACTAGCTACCAACAATATGTCAAACGAACATGTAGACCTCAGGTATGTAGCTTTCTGCTAAAAAGAATTAAAGGTACGTACATTTATTGTCAGAGACTATTAAGCTTGGTTTCCATCAAATCGGTAAGGCCGCTTTCACATGCCATGTAATAGTGGAGCTAATTTTAATTAGATTGCTCAAATTCATGCTTTGTGGTGAGATCCACCCCCCCCCCCCCCACACACACACATTAATTAAGCACCACCGAAATTGTATGGCAGGCAAAAAGGCATTTAGTAGTAATTTTCCGAGCAGACGGAGTTTAAACCCCATATTGAGAATGTTTACATATTTTTTATCTACTGGATTATTCATCGAGATGGTATGAATACATTACTTTTGAGCAGCTCGCCAGTGTAAGTCAAGCTGCATTTGTTAAGTATGATATATTTCTATGTAGGTACGATCATCACATTTATTTAATGAGACTAACGTGTGATTATGTTATATACTGAAAGGCATTAATAACGCAATGCACATTTTATATAATATTATAGTATGAAAATGTCATATCACATAATTTAAGCTTCGGTTCAACTGGGGTATTGATAACAAATGTAATGGAAAGAAGATATTATTCAAATCTGAAAAACACGACATGAAATGAGTTTGAAGCCCAAATCACGATTTGGTGATTTTTCCAGCAATACACTAATGCATCTGAAAATCCTGTTGCACGTGCATTGCCTGCACTCCTCTCCCTATAAAAACAACAGTCCTTTTGTTGATTTCTCTTTTTTTCAATATGCCCAGATTAAGTAATGCCGAAAGACATCAAGCCATTGGCATGATCAACGCTGGTATAGCAAATGCAGTCATTGCAAAACTGTTTAGAGTTCACCTATCGATAATAACCCGATTAAGAACACGATTTCATGCAACAGGCAGCGTGAACGATCGACCCCGCCCGGGAGCGCCACCTGTAACGTCAGCAAGACAGGACCGTAATATCCGCCTGCTACATCTTCGAAACAGGTTCCAAACAGCTGCAAGCACCACTAGGGCACGGTTGAAAACAAGAGACCCCTGCGCGTGCTGTAACCTCATCGTGGTACAGGGGTGTAACATTCTCTTTGAGAATGGCCAATAGAGTACAACTTGAAATTTTTAGTAAAACTCGGTGTCCGTAAAATTTTGTGATCTTTGTATTTGTATTTTTTGCACGGTCCTTTACACTGTGTTTTGTCTTGATCTTGAATTTTTATATTTGTTGCCATAGTTTGACACCCAATGGCCGATGTATTTTTCGTGCTGGGGTGTCGTTAAACATTCATTCATTCATTGAAAACAAGAGACGACCCATTAGCGCCCGTACGGTTTAGTGTGTCGCCGTCCCTACCGAGGTCCGGTACTGACTCATAGATATCGTCTCGCTAGACAACGTTGGGCATCAAATGGTGCCAATCTGCAACATAGTGGATGGCGGAATGTCGTATTCTCTAACAAATCGTGATTCAACGTCAGTTTTGCTGATGGGCGTCAACGTGTCTACCGTCGCAGTGGGGAACGATATGCCCAAGCGTGCGTATTGGAACGAGATCGTTTCGAAGGCGGAGGTGTGATGGTGTGGGGCGCAATCAACAGGGATGTTCGGTCACAACTGGTAGTGATTGAAGACAATCTCAACGCTACACGCTACATCGACAACATCCTAAGGCCAGTAGTTTTACTCTTATTCCAGCAACGCGGAGGAATCAGGCGACTTGTCTTTCAACACGACAACGCCAGACCCCACACTGCCAGAGTAACCCAGGCATTTCTTCGTAACAATAACATCAGTGTGATGGACTGGCCTGCATTATCGCCCGATATGAATCCAATAGAGCACATGTGGGATAAACTTGGGCGGAAAGTTCAAGGACAAGGAAACCCTCCTCAAAACGTTCAAGAGCTGATACAAGCTTTGCAACATCACTGAGCAGCAATTCCACAGGCACGAGTACGACGTGTGTGCGAATTAATGCCTAGACGACTGCAAACATTAATCAGAGCAAACGGTGGACACACACGCTACTGATTTTCCTCTTTGACACTTTCATACTCATTTCATTTTTGACGCTAATTTTTATTCTCAGGAGATCTGAACAAACTGCACATGCACATTATTTACCATATATATTTTTTAAATTTCCACATGCATATTGGTATTAAATAAAATGTAACTGAAATTCAAATTGCGTTATGTATGCCTTTCAGTATATTTTAATTTTATAATGCTCTAAAATACAGCATAGAGGTCCTAATTTTCCACGACTTCATTCCGTGCTGTCTCTTTTCGCATCATACTATATTTCTTCTTAAAAGGCCATATTTCTTTTAGCAAATCATATATTTTACTTCCTGCTTTTGGGGAAATGGAAAAATGTGTGTGTATGTTGGGGGGGGGGGGGGTAGAGAGAGTGGGTCGTACCGATCATCGAAGTCTCGCAACGAAGGTGATAAAACCCTGATAATGTTTATTAATTTGTAGTTACTTATCGCAAATACATTTTTAAACTATAATGAATATAACGGAAATATAATTATACCTCGATAAAATTAATGACAGGCGATCGATAGTTTCGATCGCCTCATGTTTCGAGGTCTGCATAAAATTACTATTATTAATCTACCAGGATTTTGTTTGATTTATCTTTGCAGTACACCTTGTGGCTTGGTAACGCACTATCGACAGTCGATTCTGATCTACCCGACGGACTTCAGTTTGACTTCATCGACACTTCAAACCTCAGTGACTACGTACACTGTCAACCACGACTCAAGAAGTATTTCAGTATTTTCTCTGGTGTTAATTATTACCGTGGTTACGTGAGGTCACTGGCGTTAATGATTACCGTGGTTACGTGAGGTCACTGAGAATATTTTTACATTATAATATGAATTGCATTCAGTTCTATAGTCGACAAGGTTTTGGTTGTTGATTTGTTTAATGTCATTACTAGACATCACTGGGGCTGTTGGATGTCAAACATTTGTTAATTTTGACATAGTCTTAGAGAAGAAACCTGGTACATGTTTTCAGTAGTAGCAAGGGCTCTTTTATATGCACCTCTCCACAGACAGGATAGCTCATATCACGGCCTTTGATATACCAGTCGTGGTGCACTGACTGGAACAAGAACTAGCTCAATGGGACCACCGATGGGGATCGATCCCAGACCGACCGCGCATCAGGCGGACACTTTACCACTGGGCTACGTCGCGCCCCTGAATTACATCAAATTTAATTCTATAAAATAGAAAGATAATAGATTAGTTTATCTTCTGTTATAATTAACATATTTTTTCGGTATATTGGTAATAACAGATATTTTTGTTCTTAATATAGGATATTGATTATACCAAAACACACGAAGGTGATAGTCTCTTTATCATATAATCTCAAGCTTAATACAACGTGTTTTTGTAAAATGTTCACGCAACTTTGATTCCAGTCCGCCATTACTAGATATTCAAATGACGTAAGAATTTGTACGGAGTACGTTTGCTTAACTGTACATAAACCTAGTGCCGTGACCTCGATTAATTTAGATCAAATTTATAAAGTTATCAAATTCTTCAAGTATGTGATCTCAAACATATCACCCTACTACTAAAGACAGGGTCACACTACAGGCTGGTAAATAAAAATGCAATAATTTCATTTGTACTTTGTTTTTAATTCAGGGACAATGGTATTTTGACGACTGAAACGTTTCACTTCTTACGATCGTACAGGCAAATTGTTGATGTGTTTTCGAAGTGTATTGATTGCCCACCGTTTCTTTTACCTACCGTTCTGGGACTGCAGTTTGCTGATGATATCGACATTGGAACGGAGTAATTTCTTTAAACATACTTGAAATTTATTTTATTATTTACACATTTTTCATTAGTAAAAGACAAGTATGCATTCCTTAATTGCAGTCACACAACAGTTGACATGCTAAGGCAGGGCCACACTTCAGTTGACATGTTAAAGGCAGGGTCGCACAACAGGTAACATGCTAAAGGCAGGGCCACACTTCAGTTAACATGCTAAAGGCAGGCCACACATCAGTTGACATGGTAAAGGCAGGGTCATACTTCAGTTAACATGCTAAAGGCAGGGTCACACATCAGTTGACATGCTAAAGGCAGGGCCACACTTCAGTTGGCATGCTGAAGGCAGGGCCACACTGCAGTTGACATGCTAAAGGCAGGGTCATACTTCAGTTGACATGCTAAAGGCACAACCACACTTCAGTTGACTTACTAAAGACAGTGTCACATTACAACAGATGATCTACTAAAGAGTCACACTACAACAGGTGGTCTACTAAAGACAGTGTCACACTACAACAGACGACAACTAAACACATTGTCACACTACAGCTAATCTACTAAAGAGAGTGTCACATTACAAAAAATGACCTATTAAAGACAGTGTCACACTACAACAGATGACCTACTAAAGACAGTGTCACATTACAACAGATGACCTACTAAAGACAGTGTCACACTACAAAAGATGACCTAATAATGACAGTGTCACACTACAACAGATGACCTACTAATGACAGTGTCACACTACAACAGATGACCTACTAAAGACAGTGTCACACTACAAAAGATGACCTAATAATGACAGTGTCACACTACAACAGATGACCTACTAATGACAGGGTTACACTGCAGATGACCTACTAAAGTCACATGGATTATGTGACTTGAAATATACACGCTATATAACATTTTCTAATATAAGCCACTTTGCAAACATGTTAAACAGCATTGGCTGAATGAAGTTCTTTTTATTCAATTATGACCATTGATTTTATTATCTCAGACATACACAATTCATACCTGATCCCTGATCCCTGTAACTGTGTGTACTAATTTCAGAAAACTGATGCTGTGTTGCGTGTCGAATTGTAATAAAGTGTCGAATTGTAATAAA
>JAECMU010112386.1:0-17657 GCA_016106625.1 Dracogyra subfuscus
ATAAGCCTCATTCTAGCCAGTTCACCATGACTGGTATATTAAAGGACATGGTATGTGCTATCCTGTTTGGGATGGGGCAAGTAAAATATCCCTTATGGGGTTCCTCTCTGAGACTATTAATGTCAGAATTAACAAATGTTTAACATCCAATAGCCGATGATTAATAAATCATTGTGCTGTAGTGATGTCATTAAACAAAACAAACTTTAACATTGTTCACATCAAGGTGGAACGTATCCCAGTGCTAAAGTGCATGCCTGATGCGTTGTCAGTCTAGAATCAATCCCCGTCGGTGGGCCTAGGATCAATCCCCATCAGTGGGCCCATTTGGCTATTTCTCATTCCAGCCAGTGCACCACGACTGGTATATCAAAGGCTGTGGTATGTGCTGTTCTGTCTGTGGAATGGAGCATATAAAAGATCCCTTGCTGCTAATGGAAAACTAGCGGTATGACTGTGTGAAAATTACCAAATATTTGACATCCAATAGCTGATGATTAATAAATCAATGTGCTTTAGTTTTTTCGTTAAACAAAACAAACTTTAGTTCTAATAAACCAATGTTCTCTTGTGGTATCATTAAAGAAAAAACAAACTTTAACATGGTTTACATCATTTTGATGTTCTTTTCCCAGAAACCCCACTGAAGATAACTCTCCCACTGGCCGACGCGGAGTGCCTCGAGGGTGAGACGGTCAGCTTTGTGTGTGAGATCAACAAGGAGAACGTTCCGGCCGCCTGGATGAAGGATGGGATGGAAATAACCGAGGAAGATGGGTATGAGTTCATCTGTGACGGGACCCAGCATATCCTCAAGATCCCCGACGTGGCACCGGAACATGATGCGGAGTACACAGTCATATTCAGACATCTTGAGTCTTCAGCTCGCCTCTTCGTGGAAGGTAAAAAGCTGGCTAGGGATATCTCTCTCTCTCTCTCTCTCTCTCTCTCTCTCTCTCTCTCTCTCTCTCTCCCTCCTCTGTACCTCCCTCCCTCCCTCCTTAGTCAGAGGAATCAAAATAACCATATATTTCACACCAAACTAGCTGTAATTTAAAGTGTTCCTTTGAAAGTCAATGTTACATTAGTACAAATGATAGTAAAGGGAATATCTGATAACTGTAAAACAAATTCTGTTCCTGATACATTTTTTGAAGATTGTTTTGCAACAACACTGCTAATAAATATCTCAAATATTTAAGGCCATCAAAATTCAGCCCTTAAAAAAATCTTCCTTTCTCTTACACAGTCCTTTTTTCATTTCTTTCCTTTCTGACAGAGCTAGCTGCAGACTTTACAGCCGAGCTGCGTGACGTCCGCGGCAGGGAGGGAGAAGACATTGAACTGGAGTGCGTCCTCAGCAAGGAAGGCGTTCCAGTCCGCTGGATGAAGAACCGCAAACCACTCACACCGAGCGAGCGCATCAAGATCGTCTGCGACCGATACCGACACTACTTGAGGATCATGGAGACCATCCCTGAGGACGAGGGAGAGTACACCATCGTGTTGCCAAACAACAAGGAATCATCAGCCTGGCTCTCCATTGAATGTGAGTTTATGTAGGCAGTGGTTCTGTGTTTTACTTCTTGGTTGCAGAAAGGAATCCTTGCCTTAGCTCTTGATCAAATTTCAGTGTTTATAGGCAATTTTGACGAAAGGTTTCCTTTTTTTTCTAGAGTCCTCCTCATCCTTGTTTATATCTTATTTACTAGCTAAGAAATATATACAGTGAGACCATTATAAACCAGATCCCCACAGAACCAAGTAAAAACGTCTGGTTTTAAGATGTATTTTGTTTAGAGAGTTTTGTACCAGCATTTGAAAAAAAAGACTGGTTTTGAGAGGATTGTGGGATACAGAGGGTCCAGTTTTAACAGGATTATAGTTTACAGAGGGTCCAATTTTGAGGGGATTGTGCATTACCGAGGGTCTAGTTTTCAGGGGATTGTGCTTTACAGAGAGTCTAGTTTCCAGGGGATTGTGCTTAACTGAGGGTCTAATTTCCAAGGGATTGTGCTTTATAGAGAGTCTAGTTTTGAGGGGATTGTGCTTTACAGAGGGTCTAGTTTCCAAGGGATTGTGCTTTATAGAGAGTCTAGTTTTGAGTGGATTGTGCTTTACTGAGGGTCTAGTTTCCAGGGTGTTATAACTGTATAACTGAAACATGTTCAAAATGAGCAGATCGCATTTTATTTCAACTTATTTTTTTGGTGCTTATATCCAATTAAACTTCAAGCATGCTGCTCTCTGGGCACACCTCAGCTATCTGGGCTGTCTGTCCAGGATAGTGGGTTAGATTTTAATTGTTAGTGGTTAGTGAGAGAAAAGAGGGTGTAGTGGACTTGCATCTACCCACTGAGTCATTAAAACTTGCTCTGGGTGGGAGACGGTACCTGGCTGTGAACCCTGTACCTACCAGCCTTAAGTTCGATGGCTTTAACACGACACCACCAAGATGTTGATCTTCCTATTTTAAAAAGAGCTATGTAAACCTTTATTTAATATAACAAACCTATATTCCGTTCTTTATTCCAGTGGTTCCACCACGGTTTACGAAACCACTGAAAGACCAGCATGTGCTAGAGACGGAGGAGGCAGCGTTCGACTGCCAGATGACAAAGAGGAACATTCCAGTCACGTGGCTCAAGGATGGCCAGGAGCTGGTGATTGATGAAAGAATCGAGGTCGCCACCGACGGCTTCATCCAGGAGCTGATCATCTATGAATCAATTCTCGAGGACGAGGCTGAGTACAGCTGTGTCTGTGGAGAGGAATCGACCGCTGCCAAACTCACGGTGGAAGGTTAGTGTGAAGAGGTTAAGGAATGCTTTTAAAAGGGCTTGGTGCAATGAGGTTAAGAAATGATTTTAAAGGGGCTTGGTGCAGTGAGGTTGAGGAATGTTTTTAAAGGGGTTTGATGCAGTGAGGTTAAGGAACAGTTTGAAGTTGCTTAGTTTTGTGAAGTTAAGGAATAATTTTAAAGGGACTTTGTGCAGTGATGTTAAAGAATATTTCAAAGTACTCAGTACAGAGGTAAATGCATTTTTTAATATACATTTAAGGAATATTTTACGGTGTTAGTGCAGCGAGGTTAAAAAATGTTTTAATGGTTCTTAGTGCAGTAAGGTTAAGGACTATTTTAAATGTGCTTAATATCAATACACTAATGAATATTTTAATGTTAAGGAATAATTTAAAATCATTTCGTGGGTTAAGGAATATTTTAAAGGAAGAGTTATTTGTCTTTTTTTTTATTGTTGTTTATTTTATTTTATTTTTATTTATTTATAATATATTTGTTAAATTTATTTTTCATTTATTTATATATTTTATTCTTATTTTATTTTCAGAACTGCCTCTGGACATCCTCAAACCTCTTAAAGATCAGACAGTAGTTGAAGGACAAAAGGTCCTCTTTGAATGCGAGGTATCGAAACCTGACCAGATTGCAAAATGGCTGAGAGACGGGAAGGAATTCACACCAAGAGACGGCTGCCGGTTTGTGGTTGACGGAATGACGCATCGCTTCGAGATTGACGAAGCTATTTCTGACGATGAAGCTGATTATTCAGTGATCATCCGCGACAAAACCAGCAAAGCCATGCTGTTGGTTGAAGGTGAGTTTAATCATACTGTACATGGCACAATGAACAAACAAACAGACAAACTAACAACCCATAGTTGGTTTCTTATAGTTGAACACGCACATGCAATATATGTTCATATATATCAACATGGTTCAACATAACCAAGTTAATAATAATCATATGAACTACACGTGTACAAGTTTAATCACGTAATTTTGGGAAGCGACATCATAACATGACGTTGCTTTTCCAGTCCTAGCTCAGTTTGTTCATTTAAAATATGACATCATTTCGTCGTCTCCTAGTAGCTGGCTACGCAAGGCTCAGTGGGTAGGTGTAAACCACTTACACTGACCAGTGATCCATAACTGGTTCAACAAAGGCCATGGTTTGTGCTATCCTGTCTGTGGGAAGTGCAAATAAAAGATCCCTTGCTGCCATTTGGAAAGAGTAGCCCATGAAGTGGCGACAGTCGGTTTCCTCTCAAAATCTGTGTGGTCCTTAACCATATGTCTGACGCCATATAACCGTACATAAAATGTGTTGAGTGCGTCATTAAATAAAACATTTCTTTCTTTCTTTCTTTCTTTCCTAGTAGCTGAAACATTTTGAGTTGGATCTTGTTGTTCATAAAGAAAACAACAATAATAATATGGATAATAAAGAAATTATTATACTTGCGTGCAAGTCGTACTGATTTTACGAAAAACTTGTGTCAGGATTCATGTATTACCCTTACTCTCACTCAGGCAATATAAAAACCATAACACTCATTTCATAACATCAGTAAGACACAAAAGCTCATCTTGTTTATGCTTGTTACCTTGTTACCCACATGTACAGTATATGGCACAAGAATAAAGTCAACACAACAAAGTTCATGTGGTAGTTACACAACTTCCTTTACATGTGAAAGACAACTCTATTGTACATTTACATTCTCAAACTAAAAGAGGACAAAAGCAATAAATATTTATAATTTACATAAAATATCAGCTATTTAAATGCCCATTACTTTCTATAAAATGTATCAACTTCTGGTGGCTGATGTTGTTAAATGATTATTCAACAATATGTATTAAAACAAAAATGTTTATCAATTTGGTACTGCTGTATTTTACTTAAAACTGTAAGCTATACATCCAGTGACATAACAGTTACACATTTTATTTTGTATTGAAAATCTCCTATTACTTACATTGATAAATAATGCATCAGTTAAATAATTTGTGAAAGATAACACATTTTAAATTATTTTAAAGCACATTTACAAAATTGCTTAACCTTTTTGCTTGAGTGTATATGTGTACTAACTAAAAAAACCAAATGCCAATAATATTAACTTAATCAATTTCTTATTGTTAAATTTGAACTGTTCTTTACCATACATACGTACATATACAATATATATATATATATTTTTTATTTTTTATATATATATTTTTTTCATTTAGAAATACCAGTTGACATTATTAAACCACTTGTTGACACTGAAGTATATATGTGCACTACCTAAAAAAAACTAATGCCAATAATGATAACTTAACTCAATTTCTTATTGTTATATTTGAACTGTTCTTTACCATACATACGTACATCTACAAAAAACCCCAATTGTGCTCTATCCGACTAACACTAAATAAACACAGGTGAATAGTTAAATAAAATGCGGTGTGAAACCCCGTGCAGCCATCTTATCTGTCGATTCCTTTAGCGTTAATTGGTGGATTACTTTTATGTTCAATCAGCAGCGACCAGTCAAACAAAGCAATTTGCCTTTACTTTTTACATTTGGTTCAGAATTATGACCGTCTGGTTCCGGAAGCTGAATATCTGGATTAATGAATAACTTTACTGACTCGTCGTTTCGTTTTGCAAAAAAAAGTCCGTAAGGTGAGGATTCCGGACTACTGGAGTCCGGACTAATGAGGTTCCACTGTATACATGTATGTGTACTAACTAAAAAAAAACAAATGCCAATAATATTAACTTAACTCAGTGCATGTTTGTTAAATTCAACCTGTCCTTTGCTATACATGATTACATCTTCATTGTTTTTTTCATTTAGAAATACCAGTTGAGATTGTTAAGCCACTCGTTGATACTGAAGTGACAGAACATGACAGTGTCACCATGACCTGTGAACTCTCAAAACCAGATGTCAAGGTCAAGTGGCTGTGTGATGGTCAACCAATGAAATCTAAGAATGGCCTCACTATAACAGCAGATGGGTGTGTCCACACCCTGTCACTCAAGGAAGCTGCTCTGACAGATTCAGCGAAAATTACTATTGTCGCTCAAGATAAATCCAGTTCTGCTCGTCTTATTGTCAAAGGTGAGGTGGTTTTAACAAAAATAAACATAACTAAAAAACCTTTAATCTTTGCCCACCTTAAACATTCTTCTTTTATGCTGAAGTCTCAAGGCAAAATATTTCACTAATTAACATGTTTTTTTTAATGTATATTTATCATAAATAAGTACAACTATCTTTTTTTATACTATCATACTACGTTTCTCTTATTGTAACTCTTAAAAGTTGTGTCAACTGTTAGTACGATGTTAGTATGATGCATTGTGCTGTTAACACTGCTAGGTATTTGAATTTAGTCCCATTTCAGTGTATGTCGACAATGGGTTTCCTCTCTCAATATCTATGTGGTCCTTAATCATATGTCCATCACCATATAACCATAGTTAAATGTGTTGAGTGCATTGTTAAATAAATCATTTCCATCCTTCCTTCATTTCAATGGAGCGGGCAGCATAGCCCAGTAGTACAGCGCCCGCCTGATGCGCGGTCATTCTAGGATCGATCCCCGTCAGCTAACCACTGGGTTTTTTTCTCGACATAATCATATGTCCAACGCCAATATAACCGTAATTGTAATGTGTTGAGTGCGTCGTTAAACAAAACAAAAAAACTAAACAAAAATCATTTCAATGGAGTGTTTCCCATTGTTTCAACTTTTACCACATGGTTCTGCATTCTGGAGAAGATCTTTTTACACATTTCCCTTCCGAAATTAAATCATTATTGAATTAAATTATATTCATTTAGCAGAGGTTTTTACATGTTACAAATTGGCTAGTGGATTTGTTGAATTGTAACATACAATTATATAAAAGTACGTACCAGAAACCATCAATAGTATATGAACCAAACCTCATAGCCCCTGGGGCAGATCTAGAGAAGGGGTCCAGACCCCCCTTAAATTTGAGAAGTGCCCCTTTTATTTAGGATGTTTTGGGATTTTTTACAAATTTATTTAGTTTTTTTTTAATTATTATTATTATGGCAATGTCCCTGTTGTAGCACTATTATATTATGGTCCATGTGAACCATGTGTAATTTTTCAGTAGTGCCTTTTCATAATGTTATGGTGCCCTTTTTGTCTTGGATCCCACCTCATCAGAAAAGCTGGATCCGCTCCAGAGCCCTACTCCTTAGTTTTAGCCATACTTGTTGAGATTTTATTAATTGTGTTTTTTAAAAATATATGTTTATGTTTTTAATCTTTCAGAATCTCCAGTTGAGTTCATTCGACCTCTGGCTGACATCAAGGTCACAGAAAACCAAGAAATCTTCCTCGAGGTTGAAGTAAACAAACCCAACAAGAAAGCGCAATGGTTCCACAATGGGCAGGAAGTGTCTGCCAGTAAGAGAATCAAACTGCTCACAGATGGCGCTGTACACAAACTGGTCATCGATTCTGCAGAGCTGGAGGATGAAGGCAAATACACGGTCAAGGTTGATGAAGTGGAATGTGAGGCCACAGTCCTTGTAGATGGTAAGAGATACATTCAGAATTAATTTTAGATCAATATTAGAATTAATACAGAAGTATATTATTTGTTAATAGATAATGCGTATATTTTAGAAAGACAATTTTAAAATATCAGTGTAAATTGTGTATACATGCAGAAATGAAAAAAAATCATAGATTACTTTTAAAGGGACATACCCTAGTTTTTAAACACTAAGACATAGTTTTGACTATTAGAGACATTTTTTGATAACTGAAATTATACTTTACTTAAATTTTATTGTTTAAGGTATCCATTTCCGTACATTCGAAGTGTTTTTGGTCATCCTGATGTTTTTTAATATCACAAAATGCATTTCTCATATTTTTAAAAAGGCACGTGCCTCTGAGAAGTAACAGTTATGTAGTCGAGTTTTATTCTTTTTTAGAGGGTATTTCACCATTTCAAAGTCAAAGACTCATGTTTCACTCAATTGTAACTTTATCAAAATGTGTTACAGGTTTGTAAATTAAACTAAACTTAATGTTAATTTTCATGAACTGAATCTAGGGTATGTCCGTTTAATGGTAAAGGTTGAATAAGTTATATATTAAAATGTTTGTATTTAAACTCTTTTCCTTTAATTAAATCACTTTAAATAATAATATTGACAGTACTAACAATTATTTGTTTATGGAATCTTTCGTGTTAAAAGTGTATATTAAGTTTGAAAAGCATGTCAGTATAATTAACCCGTAAAAATTATTAACATTTATTATTGAATATATTTATATTAAATTAACTTACTTTTTTAATTATTATTATTTTACTTACTAACTACAAATAATTTATAATAAAATTTACTAACACTTCTTTACTTAACCTATCAGAAGAGGCTCTAGAAATCCTAACTCCTCTTAAAGACGTCAGTATCGTGGAGGGTGAGACAGTTTTATTCAAATGTGAAGTGTCACGACCTGGAGTTAAATCAAAATGGCTGCTTGATGGTAAACAGGTCACTAGTAAAGATGGCTACAAAATTGAAGTGATCAACACTGTTCACACTTTGTCTCTGGATGATGTGACAGTTGATGATGGAGGAAAATACACAATCAAAGTGGAAGATAAACAAAGTTCTGCTAACTTATATGTTAAAGGTACTAACAACTAATGTTTGTCATGTAGAATATAGCATTTGTAATCACTAACATATTAAACTAACCATGAAATTGATAAAAGTTAAAATAATGGAAGGAACACAGTGGAAGATAAAAATAAAAATAAAGTTCTGCTAATTTATATATTAAAGGTAGTAATAACTAATGTTTGTCTTGTAGAATATAGCATTTGTAGTCAATAACAAGTAAAATTAACAATAAATTGATGAAAATTAAAATGATGGAAGGAAAATACATGTACCCAGTGGAAGATAGAAGAAAGTTATACTAACTTGTATGTTTAATGTACTAAAAACTAATATCTGTCATGTTGAATGCACTAGCCTGTTAAACTAACAATAAATTGATAAAATTAAAATTACAGAGGAAATTAATGGTACTATTATTAAAAAATTGACTCTTATTAAAATAATAAAATTTTGTTTTACAAATTAAAATGTTTCAGAATCTCCAGTTGAGTTCCTTCGACCTCTGGCTGACATCAAGGTCACAGAAAACCAAGAAATCTTCCTTGAGGTTGAAATAAACAAACCCAGCAAGAAAGCGCAATGGTTCCACGATGGACAGGAAGTGTCTGCTAGTAAGAGAATCAAACTGCTCACAGATGGCGCTGTACACAAACTGGTCATCGATTCTGCAGAGCTGGAGGATGAAGGCAAATACAAGATCAAGGTTGATGAAGTTCAGTGTGAGGCCACAGTCCTTGTAGACGGTAAGAGATATATTTAAAATTCTTAGTTAGTTCAATATCTGAATTAATATGTGTACATGTAATGTATTTTCGTCTTTAAAAAATCAGAAACCTTCTTATAAATACATGTGATTGTTGAAAGTAGATGAAACACTGAGTGAAATGAGAATGATTTTATTTGACATTTTTACCAACTGTAAGTTCAAACAGTCAACATCTAAAATGAATGAAAGAATATGTAATGATGCATTAATATAAAATGGACACCCAATACTCAATGTATTTTTTATGCAGGATTATCACAACATCATTAAATATTTATTTATTCATACTTACCATTTGTTACACCCAATACGCGATATGTATTTTGGTGCTGGGATGTCATTAAACATTCATTCATTCATTCATTGTTTATTCATGAATTCAGTTTTTATTTTGATTGATTCAAAGTTAGAAATGTCAAATAAAATTCTTCTTTTTCACTTAACTATTAAAAAACGATGACTAAAGCATCGTCTTTTTTTAATATCTAAATACTAATATTTACTCAACTAACATTGCTTTATTTGATGTCATAGATGGGGAAGGTAGATTATAGATTTAAATTACAGTGTAGTACCAATAGTTTTTACTAACTTTTTATAAATTGTATAAATAAACTTTCCAGCTTACTAACACTTCTTTATTTAACCTATCAGAAGAGTCTCTAGAAATCCTAACTCCTCTTAAAGACGTCAGTATCATGGAGGGTGAGACAGTTTTATTCAAATGTGAAGTGTCGCGACCTGAGGTCAAATCAAAATGGCTGCTTGATGGTAAACAGGTCACTAGTAAAGATGGCTACAAAATTGAAGTGATCAACACTGTTCACACTTTGTCTCTGGATGATGTGACAGTTGACGATGGAGGAAAATACACAATCAAAGTGGAAGATAAAGAAAGTTCTGCTAACTTACATGTTAAAGGTACTAACAACTAATGTTTGCCATGTAGAATATAGCATTTGTAATCACTAACATATTAAACTAACAATGAAATTGATAAAAGTTAAAATAATGGAAGGAACACAGTGGAATATAAAAAAAGTTCTAACTTATATTTTAAAGGTACTGACAACTAATGTTTGTCTTATAGAATGTAGCATTTGTAGTCAGCAACGAGAAAAACCAACAATAAATTGATGAAAATTAAAATGATGGAAGGAAAATACATGTACCCAATGGAAGATAAAAGAAAGTTATACTAACTTGTATGTTTAATGTACTAACAACTAATATCTGTCATGTAGAATGCACTAACCTGTTAAACTAACAATAAATAGATGAAAATTACGATTACATAGGAAATTACTCAATCAAAATGGAATATAAAGATAGTTAAAGGACAACTAATATTTGTCATGTAGAATGTAGTATTTGTAGTCACTAACATGTAAAACTAACAATGAAATTATGGAATTTAAAATAATGAATAAAAATACTCAAAGTGGATGCTGATAACATTTTATTTAATTTTTGTATAAAATTCTTGAAGCTGACAGACATCGCTATTATTAAAATGTCCACTCTATTAAAATAATAAAATTTTGTTTTATAAATTCAAATTTTTCAGAATCTCCAGTTGAGTTCATTCGACCTCTGGCTGACATCAAGGTCACAGAAAACCAAGAAATCTTCCTGGAGGTTGAAATAAACAAACCCAGCAAGAAAGCGCAATGGTTCCACGATGGACAGGAAGTGTCTGCCAGTAAGAGAATCAAACTGCTCACAGATGGCGCTGTACACAAACTGGTCATCGATTCTGCAGAGCTGGAGGATGAAGGCAAATACAAGGTCAAGGTTGATGAAGTTCAGTGTGAGGCCACAGTCCTTGTAGACGGTAAGAGATATATTTAAAATTCTTAGTTTAGTTCAATATCTGAATTAATATTTGTACATGTAATGTATTCTCGTCTTTAAAAAATCAGAAACCTTCTTATAAATACATGTGATTGTTGAAAGTAGATGAAACGCTGAGTGAAATGAGAATGATTTTATTTGACATTTTTACCAACTGTAAGTTCAAACAGTCAATATCAAAAATAAATGACAAAAAGTTTAATGATGCAATAATATAAAATGGACACCCAATACTCAATGTATTTTTTATGCAGGATTATCACTAAACATCATTAAATATTTATTTACTCATACCTACCATTTGTTACACCCAATAGGCGATATGTATTTTTGTGCTGGGATGTCATTAAACATTCATTCATTCATTCATTCGTTGTTTATTCATGAATCCAGTTTTTATTTTGATTGATTCAAAGTTAGAAATGTCAAATAAAATTCTTCTTTTTCACTTAACTATTAAAAACGATGACTAAAGCATCATCTTTTTTTAATATCTAAATACTAATATTTACACAACTAACATTGCTTTATTTGATGTCATAGATGGGGAGGGTAGATTATAGATTTAAATTAGTACCAATAGTTTGTACTAACTTTTTATAAATTTTATAAATAAACTTTCCAGCTTACTAACACTTCTTTATTTAACCTATCAGAAGAGACTCTAGAAATCCTAACTCCTCTTAAAGACGTCAGTATCGTGGAGGGTGAGACAGTTTTATTCAAATGTGAAGTGTCGCGACCTGAGGTCAAATCAAAATGGCTGCTTGATGGTAAACAGGTCACTAGTAAAGATGGCTACAAAATTGAAGTAATCAACACTGTGCACACTTTGTCTCTGGATGATGTGACGGTTGACGATGGAGGAAAATACACAATCAAAGTGGAAGATAAAGAAAGTTCTGCTAACTTATATGTTAAAGGTACTAATAACTAATGTTTGTCATGTAGAAAAAAAGCGTTTGTAATCTCTAACACATTAAACTAACCATGAAATTGATAAAAGTTAAAATAATGGAAGGAACACAGTGGAATTTTAAAAAAGGTTCTGCTAACTTATATGTTAAAGGGGTTGCTAGTCACTTCGTACCATGGTCATTTCGCACCATAGTCATTTCGTACCTAATTTGGTCATTTTGTACCCTGGTCATTTCGTACCCTGGTCATTTCGTACCATTGTAATAAGTTATTTTGTACCCTAGTCATTTCGTACCATAACTGAAAGTCATATCATACCATAGCATAACAATCACCCTGATAGTGTCTTTTACCAAATGACATTAAATTGCAAATTCTTTGTTAATTTAAAGGATATTTTATCAGCAAAAGAATGAAAGTTATCGCCACTTTGTACAAAGATTAGCAATTGGATAATTTGGCATTCAATAGGGTAGTTATTGTTTTAATGGTTGTTATTGTTTATTTTTTAAACAAATAAGATGCAAATAAGTAATATTCGGACATTTCAACTGTTAACTAAAATACGTGTTCATATTTATTTATTATTATTAGCATATCTATTAATTGTGAATATTTAAAAGCATACTTTGGTCAACTGGATTATTGCCGACTTCTTACAGTAGAAACACTATTTCCCTTCGTAGACATATTTTCCATACAAGTTTGCAAGTAATCTGTCTTTAAGTTGTTTTCTGTTGTTTGATGAAAATTGTATTCAAAACTATATGGATTATCTTGGACCTGAAATGTATTCATCTTACCTGCTTTAAGGGCTATGTTTAATGTATTAGTTTGAACAATGGTACAAAATGACTTTTTACAATGGTACGAAATGACCAGGGTACAAAATGACTAGGGTACGAAATGACCAGGCAGCATGGTACGAAATGGATGGTACGATATGACTTGGGTACGAAATGACTATGATTCATTAAAGGTACTGATAACTAATGTTTGACTTGTAGAATATAGCATTTGTAGTCAGTAACAAGTAAGACTAACAATAAATTGATGAAAATTAAAATGATGGAAGGAAAATACATGTACCCAGTGGAAGATAAACGAAAGGTATACTAACTTGTAGGTTTAATGTACTAACAACTAATATATGTCTTGTAGAATGCACTAACCTGTTTAACTAACAATAAATTGATGAAAATTAAAATTACAGAGGACATTACTCAATCAAAATGGAATATAAAGATAGTTAAGGGACAACTAATAATTGTCATGTAGAATGTAGTATTTGTAGTCACTAACATGTAAAACTAACAATGAAATTATGGAATTTAAAATATTGAATGAAAATACTCAAAGTGGATGCTGATAACATTTTATTTAATTTTTGTATAAAATTCTTGAAGCTAGACATCGCTAGTATTAAAATGTTCACTCTATTAAAATAATAAAATTTTGTTTTACAAATTAAAATCTTTCAGAATCTCCAGTTGAGTTCATTCGACCTCTGGCTGACATCAAGGTTACAGAAAACCAAGAAATCTTCCTTGAGGTTGAAATAAACAAACCCAACAAGAAAGCGCAATGGTTCCACGATGGACAGGAAGTGTCTGCCAGTAAGAGAATCAAACTGCTCACAGATGGCGCTGTACACAAACTGGTCATCGATTCTGCAGAGCTGGAGGATGAAGGCAAATACAAGATCAAGGTTGATGAAGTTCAATGTGAGGCCACAGTCCTTGTAGACGGTAAGAGATTCATTTAAAATTATTAGTTTAGTTCAGTATTTGAATTAATATTATAATATATTTGTGTCACAAAAACTCAGAAACCATCTTAAAAATACTTGTGATTGTTGGGAGTTAAATGAAAGGCTAAGTGAAATGAGAATGATTTTATTTGACATTTCTACCAACTGTAAATTCAAACAGTCAATATCAGTATCAATATGAATGAAACAAAATTTAATGACCCAATAATATAAAGTGATCACTCAATATATATTTCGTGCTGGATTTTCGTTAAACATTTATTAATTAATGTTTTATTTTGGTTGATTGAAATTAAAGTTAGAAATGTCAAATAAAATCCCTCTGTTTTCACTTTCTGAAGCATCATCTTTTTTATATATAACGGGTATCGAAATACTAATATTTACACAACTAATATTACTTTATTTAATGTCATAGATGGGGAGGGTAGATTATTTATTTAACTTGGTATTAATAATTGTTTACTAACTTTTTATAAGTAAAGTTTCCAGCTTACTAACACTTTTTTTACTTAACCTATCAGAAGAGGCTCTAGAAATCCTAACTCCTCTCAAAGATGTCAGTATCATGGAGGGTGAGACAGTTTTATTCAAATGTGAGGTGTCACGACCTGGAGTCAGATCAAAATGGCTGCTTGATGGTAAACAGGTCACTAGTAAAGATGGTTACAAAATTGAAGTAATCAACACTGTGCACACTTTGTCTCTGGATGATGTGACAGTTGATGATGGAGGGAAATACACAATCAAAGTGGAAGATAAAGAAAATTCTGCTATCTTATATGTTAAAGGTACTAACAACTAATGTTTGTCATGTAGAATGTAGCATTTGTAGTCAATAACAAGTGGAATTAAAATTGAAGATGAAAGAAGGTTATGCTTACTTGTAAGCTTCCTGTACACACAACTAATATCTTTAGTTATAAATATGTAAATATAAAAACAGAATTGATGAATTTCAAAATAATGGAGGACATTACTCAATTGAAGAAGATAAAGAAAGTTTTGCTATATCTTATACGTTGAAGGTACTAACAGCTAATATTTTTCATGTGGAATATAGCATTTGTGTAAAATTAACAATGAATTGATCAAATTTCAAATGATGGAAGTTAAATTTTTGGTTAAAGATACTAACAACTAATATTTATCATGTAGAATGTTCAAGAAGAATAATTCTTATTCCTCTTAGCATGTGAATTTGTATGGTAACAGCTTAAATGGCACCACATCATCCAAGTTATTTTAAATGTTTTTCAACATACATGTACATGTAGTGTCTGAAATTCCATTAACTATTGATGGGGCTGACAGCATGCACCTCAGGGTTAGGTTTTTGATTGGTAGTTGCTCTAAATCAGGAGACATTTTGTTCAGTGTTTTATCATGATTATGTAAGTTTCAGAGATTATGATTATGCAACTTTCAGAGATCATAATTATGTAAATTTTAGAGATCATGATTATGTAAGTTTCAGAGATCATGATTATGTATGTTTCAGAGATTATGATTATGCAAATTTCAGATATTACAATTATGTAAGTTTTAGAGATTACAATTATGCAAGTTTTAGAGACAATGATTATGTACGTTTCAGAGATCATTATTATCTAAGTTTCAGGGATCATGATTATGTACGTTTCAGATATCACTACACAGTTCTAAAACATTAATTATAAATGTGCTCAAGGCTAGCTCTGCCACTAGCCAGATTTGTCAATGGTAAATTTTGGAAAGACTTGGTAAAATGTATTTCAATTTGGCAAATCGATTTCATGTAATGATTGATATTTTGTTAAAACATTAATGTGGGTTTTTCAAATTTGTGAAGTTTAAAAGGTAATTTGGCTACATTTTTATCTCTGAGAGCCAATGCTGGTTGCTAATCAATTTTCAAATTGTATAGCACTGTTATTAATAAAAAAATATTTTTAAAAAGTTCTCTAGCTGTGAGGTGCATTCTGGGATGTTACTGAACTTCGGTCAACAGGCTGGTAGGTACTGGGTTCGGATCCCAATCCAGGCATGGGATTTTTAATCCAGATACCGACTCCAAACCCTGAGTGAGTGCTCCGCAAGGCTCAGTGGGTAGGTGTAACTCACTTGCATCAGCCAGTGATCTATAACTGGTTCAACAAAGGCCATGGTTTGTGCTATCCTGCCTGTGGAAAGTGCAAATAAAAGATACCTTGCTGCTAATCGGAAATAGTAGCCCATGAAAAGTGGTGTCAGTGGGTTTCCTCTCAAAATCTGTGTGGTCCTTAATCATATGTCTGATGCCATATAACCGTAAATAAAATGTGTTGAGTGTGACGTTAAATAAAGCATATGTTTCTTTCTGGGATGTTTTAAATAAGCTTTATCTAAAAGTAAGATTCTCCCAGTCTCTTCCCACCATGCTCTGACAGCACTGTTACTATGTGTGTAATTCTATTTCCAGAAGCACCAATTGAATTCCTGCGTCCACTGGCTAATGTCCAAGTGACAGAGAAACAGTCCATCACACTGGAGGTTGAGGTTAACAAACCTGGTCAGAAATCGAAGTGGTACTTTGAGGGTGAAGAGGTTTCCACCAGTGCCAGAATCAAACTGACAACAGAGGGCGCTGTTCACAGGCTGACCATTAGCAGTGCTGATCTGGATGATGAAGGCAAATACAAGGTTGTCATTGGTGACAAGGAAAGCGAAGCCTCGGTGATTGTAGAAGGTGAGATTGTTGTAATAGTTGATGTTGTCATCATCATTATTGTTGTTATTATTTATAATAGGTGAAGCACTGCTGAAAAACAGTGAATTTTGTTTTTAAAGTTCATTATATAATAGTACTAACTAACATAAATACACACATGTACATATTCTGAGAAAATTCACTTGAAATGGAGATATTTAATAGTACTAATTTACTAACATAAATATTTTATTAATTGAAATCGTGTTAAAACTACTAGTTAATAGTCCTAACGTACAAACTTAACTATGTGGTATTAACATTCTCAGAAGAATCTCTTAAAAATGTGTTAAAACTAATAATTAATAGTCCTAACTTACAAACTTAACTATGTGGTATTAACATTCTCAGAAGAACCTCTTGAAATCGTGCGACCACTCAAAAATATAACCATTGAAGAAAAGGAGACAGCGAAGTTCAAATGTGAAGTTTCCAAGCCTGATGTCAAGGCTAAATGGTTTAAGGATGGTAAGCAGCTGACCGTTAAAGATGGCTATGAGATCGCAGTATCCAAAACGGTCCACACTCTTTCACTGGATGATGTTATACCGGATGATGCTGGGAAATACACCATCAAGGTGGAAGATAAAGAGTCGACTGCTAATCTTGTTGTTGAAGGTACTAACCAACTACAGTACGCATACCAGCAATAAAGTCAACTAGTCAGTGGTGGTCAGCAACATATCCAGCTTGTTTCAATGATTACTTGTTGGATTGTTGAGCTAGGGTCATATCTGACTTTAATGTTTAACGACACCTCTAGAGCACACTGATTTATTAATCATTGGCTATTGGATGTCAAACATTTGCTAATTCTGACATATATATATAGTCAGTGGAAACCTACTCAATACATTCTTTTCATTTGTAGCATGGGATCTTTTGTAGGTCTACATTCTTTTCTACAGACAGGGTAATACATGACATGGCCTTTTTTGATATATTTGTTGTCAAGCAATAGTTGGGACACAAAATCCCATCCCCCAGAAAATGGATTCATCAATGGGGTTAGATCCTCCAACCCATTGCCCTCAAGTGGGGAGCACACTACCACACTGATCTATATCCCATCCAGGGGTGGGGAAAAATAAAATTGTCAATCGGTCCCACTTGTCGTCATTACTGGAGGGGGGGGGGGG
>JAECMU010112400.1:0-11495 GCA_016106625.1 Dracogyra subfuscus
AAAACAAAAAACTCGACTTCTTCCGCCGTTAGACGTCATCGTTGTGACATGTCCTTAAGAATAATGATTTAAAGGGACTTTCCTGAGTTTGCTGCACTTTTAAAGATGTTATTGCCTGAAAAAGGCGTGTTAACGATTGTAATTACATATCAAATGTATTGTTCGGCGTAAAATATTAGTGGCTGTATATTAAACGTGTTTCTGATCGTTCTAATATTTGAACTCGGTTGAATTTCATTTTATTTCCATAAATATAATTGTTTTCGTACGTACGAAATTATTTGAAGACCAAATCTAGTTTGGGCTTCTTACAAATATTAAGACGACCAGAAACACATTGAATATACAGACATTGATATTCTAAACAAGAATACTTGTAAGTTTGTTCGTAGAAATATTTTCTTGTTTAGAATATCAGTGTCTGTATATTCAGTGTGTTCTGGTTGTCTTAATATTTGTAAGAAGCCCAAACTGGAGTTTGTCTTCAAATAATCTCGTACTATGAACAAATTATATTTTTTGAAATAAAATAAAATTTAATCTAGTACAAATATTAGAACGACCAGAAACACGTTTAAAGGGACATTCCTGAGTAAAATGTTTCCGACTAATAAAATATGTCTACGATTAAACTTACATTATACATTAAATATAATTTCTTGTTTAGAACCTCGGTGTCTGTATATTCAATGTATTTCTGGTCGTCTTAATATTTGTAAGAAGCTCAAACTGGAGTCTGTTTTCAAATAATTTCGTACGTACGAAAAATCTTCTTTTGGGAAATAAAATGATTTTTAACCTAGCACAAATATTAGAACGATCGGAAACACGTTTAATATACAGCCACTAATATTTTATGCAGACAAATATATCTGCTATGTAATTAAACTCGTCAAAAAGTCTCTGTCAGTTGATAACATCTTAAACATTGTAGAAAACTTTGGAATGTCCTTTTAATATACAGCCACTAATATTTTATGCAAAAAATATATTTGATATGTAATTACAATCGTCAAAAAGTATTTTTAAGTCGATATTATATTAAAAAGTGCAGAAAACTCGGGAATGTCCCTTTAACCAAACTTACTGTCCTTTTCTACTGATTGAGAGTAGGCTCTCCTTATCTATGACTTTAATCTTAGACTATAGAAACTGTAATGTGCTGCTACTAGGCGGAAATAGTGGCTTCCTCAAGAATCCTATGGCGGGACGTTGCCCAGTGGTAAAGTGTTCGTTTGATGCACGGCCAGTCTGGGGAAGATTCCTGTCGGATGGACCCATTTGGCTATTTGATATTCCAGCCAGTGCACCACGACTGGTATATCAAATTGTGTGGTACTAGTATGGGCTATCCTGTCTGTAGGATGATGCATATAAAAGATTCCTTGCAACTAATTGAAAGATGTAGCGGGTTTCCTCTCTAAGACTATAAGTCAGAATTACCAAATGTTTGACATCCAATAGCCAATGATTAATAAATCAATGTGCTCTAGTGGTGTCGTTAAACAAAACAAAATATCTCTCCTGAAGAATTCTGGATACAAATGGAAAGTACAAGAGGAGGATTAAATGTTCTATAATGGACAAGGATGTTCTATACATTATTCATGATAAGGCTCTGCGCCCCGTTTTACGAAACGATCTTAGCACTAAGATCACTTTAAGGTCACTTAAGGCGATCTTAGCTCTAAGATCACTTCGTAAAAGAGGGCCCAGAACCTTTCACCCACCTGTCGTCGGCAGAAAAGTCTACATCATGTTACCATCAGAGCAGAAGCCAGTTGTTCGCCTTCCAAAATATATGGATGGAAACCCTGTACGCAATAACTGTGAAGAATGTGTGTTTTTTGTGTTTTTTGTTTAACGACGCACTCAACACATTTTAACTACGGTTATATCGGCGTCGGACATATGGTTATGTCGAGAAAAACCCCAGTGGTTAGCTGACGGGGATCGATCCTAGACTGACCGCGCATCAGGCGGGCACTGTACCACTGGGCTATGCTGCCCGCAAACTGTGAAGAAAGAAGGCAGGAAATGTTTTATTTATCGACGCACTCAACACATTTTATTTACGGTTGTATGGCGTCAAACATATGGTTTAGGACCACGTAGATATTAAGAGAGGAAACCCGTTGTCGCCATTTCATGGGCTACTCTTTCCGATTAGCAACAAGGGATCTTTTATATGCACCATCCCACAGAAAGGGTAGTACATACCACGACCTTTGATATGCCAGTCATGGTGTACTGGCTGGAACGAGAAATAGCCCAATGGGCCCACCGACAGGGGTCGGCCCCAGACCAACGCCACATCGAGCGAACGCTTTACAATTGGACTACTCAATAACTGTGACGTCACCGTCATGGCTAAAGATTTAGTAATAAAATTAATGTTTCTGCTGGTTAATACAATTGTTTGGTATGGACATGTTCCCAAATGAATAGTCTTATCATTTCAAAACAGAACTTGATAAATGGTTTTGACCATTATGCAATTTTTATTAAAGCTTCTATGTCTGGAATATTTTTATTATTTAAGCATTTAGAACAGTTAATCCAGCCTCATTTGGTGCATATAACACGCCACACTCAACATTAGATTCGCTATGCTGGCGTTTCCAAGTTAAAAATAAACCCGGTATTTTGAAAGTGGGACACTTTTGTCGGGCCGACATTGGGCTAAAAATAGTACGGATCGGCTGTTGTTGTATTACAAAATGGCGAACATTGCTCGAACTGGCTAGTAAGTATTTGACGATATGCGTTAATGACGACAACTCGCGAGTGAATTAAAAGTGCAGTTATGCTTTATTTGAACTTAGAACTTGATTGTAAACGACTGAAACCAGACATAGCAGCTTTAATGCTGTTCGATTAATCGATTATTTAAAAAGAGATATGTTTTGCTCCGAACTGATAAAATCCCATAATCGATAGTGTGGGAAGATGTTAACTGTAACTGCTCCTCCAGTTCAGATGATGGAATTGATTTAAAATATATTTGGGATTTGTTTTTCGTTTAAAGGGACATTCCCGAGTTTGGTGCAATGTTTTAAGATGTTATGGACTAATACAATATTTCTACGAGTTAACTGACATATTAAATATATTTTCTTGTTTAGAATATTAGTGGCTGTATATTAATCGTGTTTCTGATCGTTCTAATATTTGTACTAGATTAAATTTCATTTTATTTCCTAGAACAAACAAAAAAGGTTCGTTAGTACGAAATTATTTGAAGACAAAATCCAGTTTGGGCTTCTTACAAATATTAAGATGACCAGAAACACATTGAATATACAGACGCTGATATTCTAAACAAGAAAATATATTTAATATGTAAGTTTAATCGTAGAAATATTTATATTAGTCGGAAACATCTTACAATGCAGCAAACTCGGGAATGTCCTTTTAATAATCTATCTTGTCCCAAAAGAATACTTATGTTAGGGCCGGGGCTTTAAATCACTACAATAAATAGCATATATATTAGTAGCAACATATACAGGTGATTACATAGACATATATAGTACGAAGAAATATAACTTTAAACTCTTCTAAGGCATTGACTGAAAGGGACATTCCCGAGTTTGGTGCAGTGTTTTAAGATGTTATCGACTAATAAAATATTTCTACGATTAAAATTACATATTAAATATATTTTCTTGTTTGGAATATTAGTGACTCTATATTAAACGTTTTTCTGATCGTTCTAATATTTTTACTAGGATAAATTAAATTTTATTTCCTAAAAAGGATTTTTTCGTACGTACGAAATTATTTGAAGATAAAATCCAATATGGGCTTGTTACAGATATTAAGATGACCAGAAACACATTGAATATATAGACGCTGATATTCTAAATAAGAAAATATATTTAGTATGAAAATTTAATCGTAGAAATATTTTATTAGTCGGAATGCAGCAAACTCGGGAATGTCCCTTTAATAATCTATCTTGTCCCAAAAGAATACTTATGTTAGGGTTGGGGCTTTAAATCAGTACAATAAAGAGCATATATATTAGTGGCAACATATACAGGTGATTACATAGACATATCTAGTACGACGAAATAGTACTTTAAACTCTTCTAGGGCATTGAATTAAATTTAAATTTTTAAAAAAAGTAAGAGAAAAGAAAAGAAATAAGGAAGGAAAGAAAGAAAAAGAGTATGACAGTGTATTCATACAGATATGAATGCAAAAGATGTTGGGTTTGGGGTTTTGCTTTATGCATGGCGCTTATAAATTTATGTTCGTATAATTCCAACCGATTGTGTAATGGAACGTTGATCGGTTTGTGTAAAGCGATTATAACCGATTATCGACGATGAATTTACAATCGATTCCCAACACTAGCTTGGATACAGACCCTTTAACCATTTAGTACATTTACGTCTTTAAAGGGACATTCCTGAGTTTGCTGCATTGTAAAATGTTTTCGACTCATAAAATATTATTACGATTAAACTTACATATTAAATATATTTTTTTTTTAGAATATCAGTTTCTGTATATTCCATGTGTTTCTGGTCGTCTTAATATTTGTAAGAAGTCCCAACTAGATTTTGTCTTCAAATAATTTCGTAAACAAAATAATTAGGAAATAAAATGAAATTTAACCTAGTACATGTACTAGAAACACGTTTAATATACAGCCACTAATGTTTTATGCACAAATTTTTTTATTTGATATGTCATTACATGTCATTTGACTGTGTACGTACGTGCGTGCGTGCGTGTGTGTTAACAAGGACTCTTTCCTTGTACCGATCGTGGGGCGCTTGGGGTCGTTGGACACTTGCTGGGTGGGTGGAAAAAGCCAGTCTATCTATAATGATCGAGCGAGTACTTTAGAACTGAGCTGTAGGTTTCCTTTGGACAATGCATGAACAATTACCAAAGGTTTGACATCCAATTGCAGATGATTAATAAATCAGCCATTGAAAATGTTAAATGTCAGTACGCAATTCCTATATATAACATAGAAAAACTAGGTTAAATTCCTAATGAGAATATCTAGTTTATGATTAACGATCAACTTTTTCTAGAAGTTCTATTAATGGAAATTAGGGGAAAAACTATCTCATATTCCTCATTAATTTTAAGAAAAAAAACAAAACGAAAATATATTAGAAACCAAACTTTGTGATGAAATACAAATACTCGAAGAAGATGAAAATAATATAACTTCAGATTTATTAGAAGCAAAACGTAATGCATTAATAGAAATGCGTAGGAATAAGTTAAAAGTTAATTTCATTAGATCTAGGGCAAAATGGATAGAAGAAGGGGAGAAACCCACTAAATATTTGTGTAGTTTAGAATCCAGAAATTCTCATAGTAAACTTATTTCCAGACTAGAACTTGATGACGGCAGTATAGTAACTGAACAAAATAAAATTGTAGGGGAAACTAATTTTTTTAATGAAAAGTTGTATTCAAAAAGCGCCCCACCAGCAAATGAAAATAACACAACTATTAATAACATTACGCTAAATAAATTAACAGATACAGAAACAGAAGAATTAGAAGAGGAAATAACCTACAACGAAACATTAGAATTTCTTAAAAATATGAAAAATGATAAAAGTTGTGGCTCAGATGGTTTTACGACAGAATTCTTTAAAGTGTTTTTTTTTTTTTTTGATAAATTTAGGAAATTTTACAATGAGGTCCTTTAACTATAGCTATAGTATAAAAGAAATGTCTAGTACACAAAAATTAGGAATCATTACCTGTATACCAAAAGATAATAAACCAAAGCAGTCTTTGAAACATTTGCGACCTATTACTTTGCTAAATTGTATATATAAAATTGCTTCTGGGTGCATTGCGAATAGATTGAAAAAAAGTATTAGATAAAATTATAGCAAACGATCAAACTGGTTTTATTAAAGGCAGGTTTATAGGTGAAAATATGCCATTAATTTATGAAATAATGCAATATACTGAATACCATAAAATACCAGGGATGTTAGTATTAGTAGATTTCGAGAAAGCTTTTGATTCAATCTCCTGGAGTTTTATTGAGCACTCTTTAGATGTCTTTAACTTTAAATCTTCAATAAAAAATTGGATACAAACTTTTTATAATAACTCAGTGTCCAGAATATTACAAAATGGATTTTTATCACAGAGTTTTAATCTAAAAAGAGGATGTAGACAAGGTGTTCCGCTATCCCCTTATATCTTCATAATATGCTCCAACATTTTAGCAATACTAATTAGAAACTCTAAAGACGTTAAAGGTATAGGTATAGATGGGGAAAGTTATATTATATTTCAATATGCAGATAATACAACCTTTATTTTAGATGGATCACCTGAATCCCTGGACAGTACATTAAAAATATTAGATATATATGCAGATGTTTCTGGCTTGAAAATAAACTATTCTAAGTCTCAAATTATATGGATAGGAAGTAAAAAAATAAAATCAAAGGACGTTTTCCAGCCAGCAAAGTGGAAGTGGCAATGGGGAGAAGAACACTTCACTTTATTAGATGTAAAACTTTCACTTAACTTGGACGAAACCATTTTGCTAAATATTGAACCAAAAATGCTTGAAATGAAAAACGCAATAAAACAGTGGTTAACGAGAAAACTTACAGTTATGGGCAGAATTGTTGTCGTAAAAACTCTCATTATTTCCAAAACAACAAATCCATCACTAAAATTGTTAAAAGAAATAAACAAAATCATTTTTAATTTTATATGGCAAAATAAACCAGAAAAAATCAAACGTAAAGTTTTAATGTACGATTACCAGTTTGGGGGTATTAAAATGTTAGACGTTGTAAATTTTACAATAGCCATGAAATTGACTTGGATAAGAAGATTATTTCTATCACGATACAGTTGGACAACTCTCTTTCAATCTGCAACAGGCTTAACAACTAAACAATTAATAATATATGGGGATAATTTTATTCAGTTAAGAAAAGGAACATACATAATTTGTTTTGGAAAGATGTATTAAATAGCTGGCTAATACTTCAACAAAAACGCGGCTTTAATAATGAAGATTTGTTAAGTTCTAATATTTGGTATAATAATAATATATTAATAGACAAAAAACAATATTGTATAAACACTATATTGAAAAAGGTATATTATTTATACAAGATTTATTAGATGACGAAGGACGATACATGAATTTTGATACCGTCAAAGCAAAATATAACATAAGGTAGATTTTTTAGAATATACATGTACCTCGTTATTAACGGCTGTCAAATCCTTTATGCGTGATATAATAAATACAAATAACCAAACATTCGATTTAGGCAAAAATCCAATATTTCCATCGAAAATTAAATTCTTTCTAAAAGACCAATTGGGAAAAAAAATCGTTTACAAAGTACTAAATAAATCATCTATAGTTCCTACATCACAAAGAAAATATTCAGAGGATAGGTGTGATTGTACCTCTTCATTATGGACGTAATACTGTAGTTTACCATTTTGCTCTTTAAAAGACCCAACGCTGTTATGGTTTCAATACCAGATTTTACATAAAATAAAACTGATTGATTCTAATATGTGTAACACTGCAGCATCTGTTTTATGACTGTCCTAAAGTCGTTGAACTCTGGAGTATTATAGAAAAATTGTTATTAGAAAAAGGTGATTATACCCAGTTGAATAGGAACACAGTCTTATTTGGAAATATAAATAGTAAACATATATTTGTAAACTGGTTAATTGTTAACGTAAAACATTACATATACAAATCAAAATTACAAAAGAGTACTCTAAATGAAACTGGTGTCAACAATTTTATTAAAGATAAGTTACAAATAGAAAAATACATATATTACAAAAACTGTTTCGACGACAATTGGGGACCATGGTTAAAAGTTCTAGAAGGCCACAACTGAGACACTTAATACTTTTGTTATGTGTATAATTTTAAGTATGACGCCAATTTGGAAGTATAACTACAATTTCGTTTTAAGTTTTCTCTTTTCAATCTTCTTTTTATTTCCACTTTTGTCACTGCTCCTTTTTTATATATTAGTATATTGTTTGCTATGTACTTTGTAAGGTAGTGAAATCAGGGCCCCAACCCTGACACTACCATAACATATTTCTGGAGCAATAAACTATTTCAAAAAAATACCCATCAACCCCTTTCGATAAAAAATAAAATAAAGTAATAATAATAATAATAAATTTAAAAAAGAAATCAGTCCGCTTTATTTGTGTCCCTGAAAAAACACCAAAAAAAGAAGAAAAAAAAAGAACTTTAACCTTTAACACAAATCCTATACACATAAAGGTACAAGACGGGGGCAGAATAGCGGGGTGGGGTGGGGGTGTTGGCAACTGCCCCCTCCCCCCCCCCTTTACTTCTGGAGCAAAACCTCATATTCAAGAACAAAATACAGATATTCGGGGAAAATATGCTAACCTGAGACATACATGTATTTCTATCAAAATTGTTTGTAATTCATGTAAAAATACGTAATGAATCGCTTACAACCCTATATATAGCTGTTTGGTAGTAATGATAATATCAATAAACGTTGTTATCCAGATTCTTACCGGCCTCGGTGGCGTCGTGGTTACGCCATCGGTCAACAGGCTGGTAGGTGCTAGGTTCGGATCTCAGTCGAGGCATGGGATTTTTAATCCAGATACCGACTCAATGGGTAGTTGTAAACCAATGGCACCGACCAGTGATCCATAACTGGTTCAACAAAGGTTTGTTCTATCCTGCCTGTGGGAAACGCAAATAAAGATCCCTTGCTGCTAATTGGAAAGAGTAGCCCATGAAGTGACGATAGCGGGTCTCTTCTCAAAATGTGTGTGGTCCTTAACCATATGTCTGACGCCATATACCCGTAAATAAAATGTGTTGAGTGCGTCGTAAAATAAAACATTTCTTTCTTTCCTTATCCAGATTCGGGTATTTTCGTTTAATTCGGCCGAAAAACCATCAGCCCTCTACAAAAATGGGGAGCTCGTACGCCGCTAATCTCTATAAAGTCGTTGATTACAGACTGTAAGTAGCCACATTAAAAATAACAGACGCCTAGAAACCGGACGTACGGACGTACAGACGTACGCCAGACAACAGATATTAAGTTAGTTTTTCAGTTTGACACTGAATAGCCAATCAAAATCAATTCCGCAGATGTTACGTCAAAAAACTAAAACAATTTTTGTCGTGTAATTTGATCCGTCGGAATATGACATTTAGTATTCGGGTTTAACTGGTGTGTTTTTTGTCTGTGTTGGCGTTTCCTACGATAATTATTGATATCTGAACAAAATAAATGCGATTTGTAGGCAGCGTTTGGACAGTAATCAAACGCGACGTGACCCAGTGGTAAAGTGACCGCCTGATGCGCGATCAGACTGGGATCGATCCCCGTCGGTGGGCCTGTTGGGCTATGTCTCGCTCCAGCCAGTGCCCCACGACTGGTACATAAAAGGCCGTGGTATGTACTATCCTGTCTATGGGATGATGCATATAAAAAATCCCTTACTACTAATGAATTTAGCTGGTTTCCTTTATAAGACTGTATGTTAAAAGTACAATATGTTTGACATCCACTAGCCGGTGAAAGAAAGAAATGTTTTATTTAACGACGCACTCAACACAGTTTATTTACGGTTATATGGCGTCAGACATAATTTATGATTAAGAACCACACAGATATTGAGAGGAAACCCGCTGTCGCCACGTCATGGGCTACTCTTTCCGATTGGCAGCAAGGGATCTTTTATTTGCGCTTCCCACAGGCAGGATAGCACAAACCATGGCCTTTGTGGATCACTGGTCGGTGCAAGTGGTTTACACCTACCCATTGAGCTTTGCGGAACACTCACTCAGGGTTTGGAGTCGGTATTTGGATTAAAAATCCCATGCCTCGACTAGGATCCGAACCCAGTACCTACCAGCCTGTAGACTGATGGCCTAACCACCGGCCTCGGTTCAAGAAAGACCATGGTTTGTGCTAACCTGTCCGTGGGAAGCGCAAATAAAAGATCCCTTGCTGCCAATCGGAAAGAGTAGCCCATGAAGTGGCGACAGCGGGTTTCCTCTCAAAATCTGTGTGGTCCTTAACCATATGTCTGACGCCATATAACCGTAAATAAAATGTTTTGAGTGCGTCGTTAACTAAAACATTTCTTTCTTCTTCTTCTTTTTTTTTTTTTTGATAGCCTAACCACGACACCACCGAGGCCGATCCAATAGCCGGTGATTAATAAATCAATGTGCTCTAGTGATGTCGTTAAACAAAACAAACTTTAAATGTTTTGTACATTAATCGGTGTATGCGGAATGAGACGCTGTCATTGAGCAATGATTTCAAATTATTTTCGTGCTTATATCCAATTAAGGTTCGAGCACGCTGTTCTGGGCAGTGGGTTAGTGGTTAGTGAGAGAGAAGAGGGTGTAGTGGTCTTACACTTACCCATTGAGTCATTAAAACTCGCTCTGGGTGGGAGTCGGTACCGGGCTGCGAACCCAGTACCTACCAGCCTTATGTCCGACGACTTAACCACGACACCACCGAGGTCGGTTAGCAATGGAAGCTAGTCATGTTCATGATAATATTTGCGCGTAGTATTATTATAAATTAACAATGGCGGATCCAAGGAGTGGGTGGGTTAGGGTGTTTAAGCCCGCCTCCCCTTTAGTAACCGCCCCCAATCTACAACCTTTTGCTTTTTTGGCACTGGAAACATCCACACAGACACGCCCTCCACCACCCACCAACCCACACACACTCATCGGTCAGTGAAATTTATAGATCTGTAGGTATGCACAGATGACATCCCCCTTCTCAAAGTCATAGACCCGTCTCTGATTGTCACAAGCAGGAAGAACTTTTTTTTTCTTCATTTTACGTAACAATCAATTTCTGAAGTAAATTATAACTTTTCACACGCAAAAAATAACACATTAAAAATAAAGAAAATGACACCAGAAAAAACGCTCGACACGAAACATAAAATATAGATATTTAATTTCCTGAATTGGTCAGTATATCACGTTTGGTATTATTGTAAACTGAAAAATACACAAATATGAAGAATGCTTTCTCAAATGTCAAATCACTAATCAAGTATATATTTTTGAATCGTTAAAAAAAATCTGTCTATAGTTATGAAAAGAAAGAAAGAAAACACACAAAGTTAAAACATATATAATCATAATTTTACACTGGATTTTTTTTTTTAATTAATCTAGTTAAATGTTATATGTCAAAATCAACAATTGATTTTGACATATGCAAAAAAATTATTAAAAATCAAAATTGTCTCTGTCTCCATATAGAACAGACAAGAAGAAGAAGTTTGTTAAGTTTAATGACACAAGTACATTGATGAAGTAAATGCACTCTCTCACATATGGTTGACCTAATTACTGACTAACAAGGAATTATATGACAATATATACATTTGATTTGTACCTAAAAGTACTTTATTGAACCATCTGCATAACCACCATATCACACTTATTATTGATTTT
>JAECMU010112405.1:0-18008 GCA_016106625.1 Dracogyra subfuscus
AAGGCCGTGGTATGTGCTATCGGAAAGAGTAGCCCATGAAATGGCGACAGAGGGTTTCCTCTCTCAATATCTGTGTGGTCCTTAACCATATGTCTGATGCCATATAACCGTAAATAAAATGCGTTGAGTGCGTCGTTAAATAAAACATTTCTTTCTTTCTTTCATTTCATATTTCAGTCAGTTCTCAACGGCTAGAATATCAAAAGTTGTAGTATTTCCTTTCCTATCAGACGAAAAATGCATATAAAAATGCCTCTAGGCTAATCTGTAAGAGTAGCATATCTAGCAAAATCTTGGTTCCACCTCTTACTCTTTGAACCAAGCGTTGAAACTACCATGAAATTGTGTTAAACAAGTGGCAACCGTGATTTAAAATGTCTCGGTTAATCTTTAAACTAAACTTCAGTTCATTTCCATTATCATATTCATTTCTAGTGCCAAGAAATACAGGTCAGTCCTCACAGCATTTGTTTTGACCTGCGAGAAGATCTTAGATGGGCCACTGAACTGGACCGACAACTTCCCGACTATTATAATATGACCATTCGGGTGTAACCTAAAGACGTAATGATCTGACGCAACCTATCCCGCGTTCAACGACAGCTAGCGACGCTAACGTTCGCCAACTCTGACTGGTCCCCGTTGTAGCCATTTCGTTTAAAGCGAAGTACAAAAATCGGTCTAGCGAACGGTTTTTCCTGCTCGGTCTGGCTTCGTTTCATTTCAACATATTTTCGTGCTTATATCCAATTAAGGTTCAACCACGCTGTCCTGGGTACAGCTATCTGGGCTGTCTGTCCAGGACAGTGAGATAGTGAGAGAAAAGAGGGTGTAGTGGTCTTACACCTACCCAAAGAGTCGTTAAAACTCGCACTGGGTGGGAGCCGGTACCGGGCTGCGAACCCCAGTACCTACCAGACTTATGTCCGATGGCTTAACCACGACACCACCGAGGCCGGTACTTGTTTCGTCTGAGCAGCGGCATCAATATGAAGAAAGGGTATTAAATCATTGGCCTGTAACTTGAGATGGATTATCTCGCAATGCCCATATCTGTTAAGAAAAACATATTATAGCTTATGCGTCGTGGGTCTGGCCCCATTGACAGTACCAGTCAAGTGTCAAGTCCAGTATATAGTTTACAATTTATAGTATGTTCCCCTTGGATTAATTTTCAAGACTTTAACTGCGTTCTTTACGTCCGTGCTAAGGACTAGTAAGGAATACTTTGAAAGCTGCTAATGACTGACAGTTTACAGGTGGCAGACCAATGCGTGCAGAGCTCAACGTGTGCCATAAAGCATTCCTTTTGTAGACCCGGGAGTAACACACAACCCTTCAAACAATTATGACATCATATATTGAATTTAATACACGTAGAAAGTCCAAAATTATTGGAGTGACCTATTTTGTTTACACCAAGCATGGAGAATGTACGATAAAGCCCACAATCATTTCCATTTAAAAAATAATTGTTTTGGTTTTTTGGGGGGTGTTTTTTTAATTATTTTGCAATCTGGGGAATTTGAGAGTTGAAATTTATAAATTCGCTGACAGTATTCAGCGATATTATATTTTGAGCAGGATTAACAAAACCAGACATCTGTCTTTAAATTTTAAATCATAAAATATACCACTTCCTACGGACTTGTTTACACGCTATTTAAAAGACCAAATGTTCAGAATGTTTAGAGACTAATAAAGAAGTGATTAATACAGATGATGGGCTAATATCTTAAATACGTTGAAGTTCCAGTGCGTAGGCTGGGAACCCCCTCCCCCTCTTCCCCCCGCTGAAGCAAATGGTCCGCTTTCATAACTAAAACATACAGGTTTATACATATGGAGTTTCTTGTGGTGCAAAACAAAACAGACAGAGAGAGAGAGAGAGAGAGAGAGAGAGAGAGAGAGAGACCGAGACCGAGACAGACATACATACAATGACAGAGACAGGGGAGAGACAGTGAAGCGGAGGGTGGGGGGTGGCGACGATCTTACCATACACTACAGCACAGTAATATCAACCAATCTAGTCAATACTACCACTTTAATTATGTCGATATATAGATTACGAACAACCCCTTCTCAATACAACAATCGCTATATAATAAGTATTCTTACTCAAACACTAGCCACCTCGAACAGGTTATAATATAAAGTTATAATTGGCTGTACCTGTAGACCTGATCATAACAATAAGAAATTGATACACATGCCACTTTCTGTGTGCACCCATAGTGACAGGGAACAACTTTATAGATACCAGGTCGTAGTTAGGAAGACGGAGGGACATTATTAAAATATGGATGGTTCACAGTTATATGTATTTCCATGAGATCATTCAGGCTGGTAGGTACTGGGTTCGCAGACCGGTACCGGCTCCCACCCAGAGCGAGTTTTTAAGGATTCATTGGGTAGATGTATGGCCGCTACACCCTCTTTTCTCTTTCACTAACAATAACAACTAACCCACTAATTTCTATTCTGTCCTGGACAGACAGCTCAGATAGCTGAGGTTTGTGCCCAAGACAGGCGTGCGCTATAACAGCTTGCTCTGAATGTGCACGTTAAACAATATTGAAAATGAAAATGAAATGAACATTCTTGAAAAAAAAGAGGAATTTTAGTTTTAGTTTTTCCTTTATCAAAGTAATTTTCTCTACTATGGAAAGTCATTCCTGGCGATCAGAAACAAAAGCGTATGAATAAAAGCAAGTGCGTTGATTTTTAATTAGTTTATACCATCTGCATTTATTTTCCTTCAGATTATGGGTACTTTGCAACTAATGGAAAGTATTGACATGCAAAAAGCCGGTAGAATGTATTTCCGGTGTATTTTTTTTATCAAGGTTCAAGGACACACCTGGTCAAGGGATACGAGTAATTAACCAGATGTATGGAACACCTGTCGTTGCATTAGCTGTTCTTGTTGAGTCATACCAAACTTAAGCCACTTAAGCGGGTATTTTATAACACCGGTTCCAGAAACAGGATTTTCTCGGCTTATGATACAGTAATAAGTTGAAATGTGATATAATCCACACATGAGTAGTCTCCATTTGTCCTAAGTTCAGGCAGCCGTTTTTCGCTAACGTTTGCGAACTATTTTGACTGGTTCTCGCGTAATCCAGTCTAGCAGACGTTTTTTTTTTTTTTTTTTTTTTTTTTTTTTTTTTTTTTTTTTTTTTTTTTTGCTTTTGTTTTGTTGTTGTTGTTTTCTGCTTGGTCTGGCTGAACTTAGTTCAGTAGTTACTGCTGTCATTCCGCTAAACATTATTTCGTTATATATATTTTAATAATACTGTTCTTTATATTTCCGGATTGCCATAACTCCGGTAATAAAAAGTAACTAGGTTTAAAAAAAAAACACAAAAAAAAAACAAGCAAAAAAAAACAACAAAAAAAACATTTAAAAAAATAGTAATAAATAAAAAAATAAAATAAGAATGTTCTTAGGGATATGTTATATATATATATTATTAAACGCAGAGTGTAAGCAAACATATAATTATTAAATTCATTATTAACTTTCTGTAAGTTTGGCCGCGGAACCTTTCACTCCCATACTCTCTCAAAAAATAAGTTTGAAACGACTTTTGTTTTAATAGCTAGTGGCTTGAGTTCAAAAATAAATAAAACCAATCCCCAAAACGATTAATAATATGCATTTGGTATGTTTAAACAAGAATATATATACACACAAAAACATTGTATTCCTTAATGTTTAAAATAATGACAATAATCAAATAAAATTCAAATACTCACGGAACGAGAAGGAAAGTTCAAGTTTTCGCTTTAAGGTGAAAAAACTTGTGGCGATAAACAGTGTAATCCTTTACGATCTGTAGTGTTGTAGGCGTTGTCAGTTGAAGCAATGGCACGAACCAACCTCCGTTACCATGATGACGAAAAACAAACCGGTTGCGACGGTAATCAACATGAGACTGCATCGGCTTGTATTGTTGTCCTAGCAACCAAGCGCGGCCGGCATTGTAACAGATGAATCCAAGGGTGTCATCTTTTAAATAATGTAAGCCGCCAATCGATGCACGCCTGTCGATACTTGATGGTTTTCAAAGCACCAACTTTGCCAATTATTGTTATTGTCAAGTTGACGCAGTCTTACGCGTACAGGTAAATAAGTAATCGTGCAAACGATCGCCATCAATGCATAAAGAATGCACCCGTCTGAGACAGTTGTTACGGTTTAACTAGTAACTACGTTAGAACTGTTCGTTCGATGTAGTCGTCAATAAATCGTAACAATGAACAACATCGGGCTGTACTTGAAATACAAAAGTTGTATAGATTGTAGAGTGCATATGCACCCTGACAAAAGTGGTTACGGTTATCTGTTAGTAATCGTAACCGATATTCGTTAAGTCAAAATATTTCCGAAAGCGCCGTGGAACAGGAAATCGTGCTGTGCTGTTTAATTTACAATCAACGGACGTTGTTTGTTTTTTTTAATTATATTTTAATTCTATTAATAAAATAATAAGTCAAATGACTTATTCTTAATCCAATTAAATATAATTACCCATCCAAGATATCTACGATTCATTGTTATGATCGTTCACGTCATCCAGTTAAACGAAATCCAAACTGTGTAAACAATACGAAAGAAGTATATATATAACATTGTAGGAAGTTTTTTTTGTCAGTGCCATGTATTTCGCTCACAGTTTCAAGTTAGATGGCACTTGACAAGATGATTTGAAACTATTTATTCTTATAAGAATTCACTAAGTATAAAATCAGCTTTAAGCCAGAGTCGGGCCATTGATACAGCGTTCGCCTGATGCGCAGTCAGTCTGGGATCGATCCCCGTCGGTGATCCCAGTGGGTTATTTCTCGCCCCAGTCAGTGTATCACGACTGGTATATCAAAGGTCGTGGTATGTGTTATCTTGTCTTTTCGATGGTGCATATTTAATGATCACTTGCTGCTAATTAAGAAGAGTAGCCCTTGAGTGGCGACAGCGGGTTTCCTCTCTCAATATCCGTGTGGTCCGATGCCATATATAATCCTTAACCATATTATGTCCGATGCCATATATAATAACCGTAAATAAAATAAAATTGTCGAGTGCGTCGTTAAATAAAACATTTCCTTCCTTCCTTCCTTCCTTAAGCCAGAGAATCACATCTGCTATTCAAGACTTCAACTAATTTACATAAATCCTTAATCGCATTACGGCCATTTCCATTACGGATAACGGTCGTTCAGACAAATACGTGAGCGCTACACCGACATATACATGACATTAAACGCAATATTAATATCCATATTCGTCACGTTGCAAAATGTCTATCCTTGACTAACGATTGGTATAATACAGGTCAACGTATATCATTCTGCCTTTAATACATAAACAAACTAGTTTCCTTCTAAGATCGTACTAGTGACTACGACGTTATCGCTTTCCAATGTCAACGCACGGTCAGAATACCTTTAATTCGGAATAAATCTGACAGCGCTAAACAAGCCGCAACGCAATCGGAATAATTGAATACCAGATATTTTTACTTCTGCCAGATGAAAGAAGTTTTAAAACCTCTTTTTTTTAATGCATTCTGTTGTGCCGTCAGGATGTGGGACAATTCATAATATTTCACTTTTTCACGAATAGAACTGCTGAATATTTACTCGTCTGCAGATAAATAGTTAAAAATTGTAGGTTGAAGCGTGTCATAGCAATTAGATGTGAAAACATCACTATTAATACGTGGGGCCAGGCCTGGCCCCGTGCTTATAAACCTTAAAGTCTAGACTTTAATAAAGTCCAGACTTTAACGTCACGGCAACGCCACTGAAATAGCATTACATTAAAGGGACATTCCTGAGTTTTCTGCAATATTTAAGATGTTATCGACTAACAGAGACTTTTTAACGATTATAATTACATATTAAATATATTTGTCTGCATAAAATATTAGTGGCTGTATATTAAACGTGTTTCTGATCGTTGTAATATTTGTATTAGGTTAAATTTCGTTTTATTTCCTAAAATATAGTTTTTTTTCTCATACATACGAAATTATTTGAACACAAAATCCTGTTTGGGCTTCTTACAAATATTAAGACGAACAGAAACACATTGGATATACAGATATTGGTATTCTAAACAAGAAAATGTATTCAATATGTAAGTTTAATCGTAGGAATATTTTATTAGTCGGAAACATTTTACAATGCAGCAAACTCAGGAATGTCTCTTTAAAGTTTGGACTTTATTAAAGTCTAGACTACGTTTTATAAGCACGGACCCTGGTGCTTATAAAACGTTTCGACACTAACAGAGTGAAAGACACTAATAGTCATGACTACGCCATACAAATTGTGTGACATCATTAGAAACCGGTCTGGGATCGATCCCCGTCGGTGGGCCCATTGGGCTATTTCTTGTTCTAGCCAGTGCACCCCAACTGGTGCAATAAAGGCCGTGGTATGTATTATCCTGTCTGTGGGATGGTGCATATAAAATATCGTTTGCTGCTCATCGAAAAGAGTAGCCCATGAAGTGGCGACAGCGGGTTTCCTTTCTCATTATCTGCGTGTTCGAGACCATATAACCGTATATAAAATGTGTTGAGTACGTCGTTAAATAAAACATTTCCATTTCCATTTCCATTTCATTAGAGACCTAGTCTGGACTCTTTAAAAGTTTTATAACCACGGGCCATGACCCAACAAATTTGAGCTATTGCTACCATATGGCCGTTTTTAATGGGGTTTTTTATGAAGCTAAGCAGTGGTGTGTTCCAATCTGAAAAGGACCATTTGTTCCACATTTTGAAGGTTAAATTAAGGCACCATGCGATTATTCTTTAGATGTTACTAGATTCATATCTAGTAGTGGTGGATCCAGAAAATCCATTGGGAGGGTGTGGGGGGGGGGGGGGGAATTGACATGAGGTAGAATGCCAAGGGAACGTTGGGGGAGGTTTGGACCCCATGCCCCCACCCCAGGATCCGCCTCTGTATTGTAATTTACGGCAGAGGAGGTCATTTTCTACTGCATGTTATTATTTCACTCTATGGTCGTTTGTCTTGGATAGTATTCATTTTACGTATAAAAAAACACACGAAATTTCCACGTTAAAGTATTGTTCATTAAAAAACCACAATGACTTCAGTTTAAAATGTATTGCTAAAAAAATTTTTTTTTTTTAATTAAAGCACACATTTTCTTTTCACTATATACATTTGTTTTGGAATAGAAAAACGTAGGTCAATACAAAGTAAAATATTTATTTTTCTCGTTCCCTTTTTGCCTTTTGTGGATTATACTATGGCACTGTCAGTGTTTAGAGGTAGTGCTTGAAAGACTATAGCATGAAAAAGAAAAAAGAAATGCTTTATTTAGCGACGCACTCAACACATTTTATGTACAGTTATATAGCATCAGACATGTGGTTAAGGACCACACATATTTTGAGAGGAAACCCACTGTCGCCACTTCATGGGCTACTCTGTCCGATTAGCACCAAGGGATCTTTTATTTGCGCTTTCCACAAGCAGGATAGCACAAACCATGGCCTTTGTTGAACCAGTTATGGATCACTGGTCGGTGCAAGTGGTTTACACCTACCCATTGAGTTTTGCGGAGCACTCACTCAGGGTTTGGCGTCGATATCTGCATTAAAAATCCCATGCTCGATTGGAATCCGAACACAGTGCCTATACCAGCCTGTATACTGATGTCCTAACCACGACGCCACCGAGGCCGGTCACTAAAGCATAAAGACATAAAGTTCCAATGCAATATACAAATGTGTATTGATGTTTTCTGATCTTCTCATTCATGGTATGGCATATCGTTAGTTCATAGTTCCATGCACTTAAAAGAAACTTACCGGCATCGGTGGCGTTGTGGTTAGGCCTCGCGCGAAACGGAAATTTATGTTTTATTAGGTGGATGCATTGTAAAGAAAAAAACATTGAACGAACGCGCACCAAAATGTATGAATTGTGCTAAAACCACACTGACGTCACTGAAAAAAAAAGAAGATGATTAGGTTTGAACAGAAGCAGGACTGGGCGAGTCAACAAGAGTCGGCGGTGAAGTATGAATCTAGCTTTACGCTGATCCCTCCGTGTAAGAGGAGCCATCACTCTCACTCTCCATCGCTCGCCTAAGAATAGTCCAAGGAGAGTCATATTTAGTTTCCCTTAGCATCTCAACGTATACGGTATCATTATGGTAATATGTTGAATATCTCCCCATAATCTATGCCAGAGGAGCAGTTAACCACTCGCCTCAATTGCTTACGCAGCGAGAGCTGCGTATGCATCCGAGGTGATTGGGTCGGAGGATCGAACCTTCCCAGTGGAATAATTTCATAGTTTTACAAATATATTTCCCACGTGCCAACCAATACTTCACAATTATATCAAAGGCTGTGGTATATGCTGTCCTGGCTGAGGGAAAGTGCATATAACTCATTGGTCTAGTTTGTAATAACTTATTTTAGCCTTGTTATGACCTGGTAAAACGTAACAAAATGTGTTGTATGCACTGTCCTCTTTGAGAAATGAAAGAAAGAAAGAAATGTTTTATTTAATGACGCACTCAATACATTTTATTTACGGTTATATGGCGTCAGACATATGGTTAAGGACCACATAGATATTGAGAGAGGAAACCCGCTGTCGCCACTTCATGGGCTACTCTTTCCGTACTCTTTCCGATTAGCAGCAAGGATCTTTTATCTGCACCATCCCAGACAGGATAGCACATACCACGGCCTTTGATATACCAGTCGTGGTGCACAGGCTGTGACGAGAAGTAGCCCAATGGGCCCACCGACGGGGATCTGTTCCAAACCGACCGCACATCGAGCGAGCGCTGTATCATAGAGCTACGTCCCGCCCCGTTTGAGAAATGATGCATATAAAATATCCCTTGCTACTAATCGAAATTTTAATGGTCAACGGTGTGGCGACAGTGGGTTTCCTCTCTATTTCGGTGGTCCTTAACCATATGTCCGAAGCCATATAACTAATTAAAATATGTCGAAAGTGTCAAATAAATACAACACTTCGTTCTTTTTAACCTACATGTATATGAACCTCGACGTTTATGAACCTAAAATAGAGTAATAAGGACACTTCGGTTTATATTATTCAGTATGTGCGTGCGTGCGTGCGTGCGTGTACATTTTGTACGTCCGTCAAATCAGTTATGTGTGTTCAACAGGGTATTTGCATCAGCCTGTATAATAAAAATCTGACAGGATGTCAAGGGGAGATAATCTCTGTTAGCCAAATGGTTCGTTAAACACATTTACGAGTTGTCTTCACTTATTCTACCAAAACGACCAGGATGCACGAACCTTTCAAGCAGTGATTTCATTTACATCTACCGGCCTTGATGGCGTCGTGGTTAGGCCATCGGTCTACAGGCTGGTAGGCACTACTGGGTTCAGATCCCAGTCGAGGCATGGGATTTTTAATTCAGATACCGATGCCGGTAAGTTTCTTTTAAGTGCATGGAACTATCAACTAACGATATGCCATACCATCACTGAATGAGAAGATCAGAAAACATCAATACACATTTGTGTATTGCATTGGAACTTTATGTCTTTATGCTTTAATGACCGGCCTCGGTGGCGTCGTGGTTAGGCCATCGGTATACAGGCTGGTAGGTACTGTGTTCGGATCCCAGTCGAGCATGGGATTTTTAATGCAGATATCGACTCCAAACCCTAAGTGAGTGCTCCGCAAGACTCAGTGGATAGGTGTAAACCACTTGCACCGACCAGTGGTCCATAACTTGTTTAACAAAGGCCATGGTTTGTGCTATCCTGCCTGTGGGAAGCGCAAATAAAAGATCCCTTGCTGCCTGTCGTAAACGAGTAGCCTATGTGACGATAGCGGTGTTTTTTTTCTTCTAAAAAAAAGCCCCTGTCATAATGACCATATGTTTGACATCCAGTAGCCGATAATAAGATTAAAAAAAAGTGGTCTAGTGGCGTCGTTAAATAAAACAAACTTTACTTTTCCTTCACATCTCACCTTTTCAGGCCAAGTAAAATGCCAGCCATTTATAACATAATGCCAAGGATTAATGTTTTGCTGGTAATTAATGCCTAAAGACGATATTATTGTTTAGCACAGCGAGCTAACATAACACACAATATGGTAATTATTACATTTAGGTCAACACAATCGCTATTCCGTCCGATTAGCAGCAGCACGTATTATTTATTACACGCCAGTGTAAGATATTGCTCATGACGTAACAATCACTCAGTATCTAACTAGTGTACTATTGGCGTGACGTAAGAGTGACGTAGACCACTTGCTGACACAATTCGCAGAAAACTAACGTGTAGTAGGTCCAGACACATGATTACATCTTCGTTGCGGATTCTTTGCAGTTGGTTTGTTATTGTAACAAATAAAATACTAAACTAGCTTGCCTGTTATACCATTTTTATGAAACTCGTGAACAGTGTTGATATCCGACTCGCTTTCGACAGATACCAAACATCTCATTCATTCCATAAAAATGGTATGCCAGGGAAGCTAATTTAGTATTTTGTATTTATTATATACCTGTGAGAGATATCGGAGTTTAGTAACAAAATCGTACGTCACATTGTGAGATACCGTTTTCCGTAACAAAGCTAGGATATAAACGCTAACGCGATTGGCCAACAGCTCATTAAGCGAGAATGTGACGTCAGATTTTGTAAATTTCTTATTGAAAGCAGTGCTGAGTTCAGCCAGACCGAGCAGAAACACGTCCGCTAGACTAGTTTATGCGCTTCGTGTTAAAAAAGAATGGCCATTTTGGAAACCAGTTAAAATAGCTTGTAAACGTTAGCGAAAAACGGTTGGCTGAACTATTTGGTTTTAAAAGTTCCGTCGAATAAACTATTTGTGAAATCAAAATCTCGATTGTGGGCGGGGTCTATGCTGTCACTCGAACAACAGCTGCTATGAATGTTTACTTTTGTTTGATGAATTCTAGGCAATAATTATAGGTAAGTAATAAATAAAATACTAAACTCATTTCAATTTAATACCATTTTTATGAACTCGTACATTAGAAAACGGTATCTAGCTCGCTTTCGCTCGCTAGATATCATTTTCTAATGTACTCGTTCATAAAAATGGTATTAAACTGAAATTCGTTTAGTATTCTCTATTTATTACATATCTGTGTGAGATAACGGAGTTTAATAACAAAATCGTACGTCACATTGTGAGATACCGTTTTCCTTAAAGGGACATAACTGAGTTTGTTGCATTGTAAGATGTTTCTGATTAATCAAATATTTCTATGATTAAAACTTACATATTAAATATATTTTCTTGTTTAGAATATCAGTGTCTGTGTATTCAATGTTTTTCTGGTCGTGTTAATAATTGTAAGTAGTCGAAACTTGATTTTGTCTTCAAATAATTTCGTACGTACGAAAAAACTATATTTTAGGAAATAAGAGAAAATTTAACCTAGTATAAATATTAGATTGATCAGAAATACGTCTAATATAAAACCACTAATATTTTATGCAGAAAAATATATTTGAAATATAATTACAATCGTTAAAAAGTGCAGCAAACTCAGGAATGTCCCTTTAAAGGGACCGGCCTCTTTGGCGCCGTGGTTAGGCCATCGGTTTACAAGCTGGTAGGTACTGGGTTCGGATCCCAGTCGAGGCATTGGATTTTAATCCAGATACCGACTCCAAATCCCGAGTGAGTGCTCCGCAAGGCTCAATGGGTAGGTGTAAACCACTTGCACCGAACAGTGATCTATAACTGGTTCAACAAAGGCCATGGTTTGTATTATCCTGCCTGTGGGAAGCGCAAATATAAGATCCCTTGCTGCTACTCAAAAAGGAGTAGCCCATGAAGTGGCGACAGCGGGTTTCCTCTCAATATCTGTTTGGTCTTTAATCATATGTTTAACGCCATATAACCGTAAATAAAATGTGCTGAGTGCGTCGTTAAATAAAGCATTTCTTTCATTCTTTCTTTAAAAGGACATTCCTGAGTTTGCCGCATCGTAAGATGTTTCCGACTAATAAAATAGTTCTATGATTAAACTTACATATTAACCATATTTTCTGATTTAGAATATTTGTGTTTCTGGTCGTCTTAATACTTGTAAGAAGCCCAGACTGCATTTTGTCTTCAAATAATTTCGTAAGTGCAATTTGTTAATTTTTTTGATATTCAGCCACAAATATAGGCCTATTTAATACGTAATTAGTCGATAACATCTTTAAAAGTGCAGCAAATTCAGGCATGTCCCTTTAAACCCCGTTCTCACTTGGAACGATTTTTTGTACAACTTCGGTGCGACTGAAAAATCGTACAGTAGTGCGATACCCTTACTTGTGCAACTGTCGGGCGACATTTCCTTGCCAAGCGCTGTGCGATTTTTATTCAACTCACGTGCAACCCGTGCGCACGTGATAAAACTGTTGTACAACCAATCGGACCGCCGTTCAGAGGGCGCGAATCGCATAAAACTAGAGTCTTTTGACGCAGATATTCATAGCTGCACTTCAGACTCCTATGTGACCTATCAGACTGCAGTACGATTTCGCTACAACCTCTTTGCGACCAATGCGAACTGTGCGAACCTAGAGACAGCCGTACGATAATTTTAAACATTTGAAAAATGTCGCACCGGCATGCGACCTGTCCGAAATACACACGATACCCCTACTACGTGTGCGAATCATCAACATACTGCCGTTGACTCCCGCACGCCCTGTAAGATTTGGTGGTCGCACGGAATTCGCGTAGAAAATCGTTCAAGTGAGAACGGGGTTTTAGCAAAGCTGGGATATAAATGCTAACGCGATTGACCCATAGCACATTAAGGGAGAATGGGATGAACACTATGTACGATGTTGAACGTTTCAGACTGGTTTATGCATTTCATGTTTAAAAAATAAAATAAAAATAAAAATAAAAAATAATAATAATATTATTAAAAAGAAAATCGGAATTCAGTCAAACTAGTTCGCAAACGTCAACGAAAAATTATTGGCTGAACCGAGGGTTGATTTTAACTCTTGAGTAATACGAAGTAGGAGAGAGAGAGAGAGAGAGAGAGAGAGAGAGAGAGAGAGAGAGAGAGAGAGAGAGAGAGAGAGAGAGAGAGAGAGAGAGAGAGAGAGAGAGACAGAGAGAGAGAGTACTTTTTAACATGCCTTTATACCACTGACTAAGGTTTCGGTCACTTAAGTTTTAAATGTGCTGTCGAATTAGTGAAATTTAAATCTGGGTCATTAACATCGCTTGTGGGTGGGGGTCTATGCTGACCCTCGAAAACCAGCTGCTCTGAATGTTTTCTTCTGTAATTTTTTTATGAATTCTAAGCAGTAATTATACGTAGGTAATAAATAAAATACTACACTCCTTTATGAACGAGTACATTAGAATATGGTATTTATCTCGCATTCACTCACTACCATTTTCTAATGTGCTGGTTCATAAACATTATATTAAAATGAAAGTCGTGTAGTATTCTCTACATATTAAATGAAGCTATTTACAGTGTAATTCGGTAGTAATAAGCATTTTTAACGAGAAAACAATAAAAGCACGTAATATATAAAAGTTATTTTCGCTACTGCTTGTATAAAATGTAGAATCTGAAAATTGCAACATATTTATTTATTTATTGGTCGTGCTTTAAATCTAGAACATTGTTTACATGGACATAACGGATTACGCCAAACAAATTAAAAATTATCAAATGAATTTATTTGTCATGAGAGGAAATCAGAGGGTACAAAGGGTGCACTCTTCTCCCTTTGACTTCAAACTTTAGTTGGGTTCACTCAGACCAAACGACAGCATTAGAGGACATATTTTACAATAGGTATTTACAGTGACAAGTTATTTACAGTTGCTACCCTTAAAACTGGCTTAAATCGGTTACGCAACTTCTCAGACCTTGGAGGCCTGCACATGTTATCTTAAGTGGAACGTACGTAGTTCACTCAGTGAGTATCTCAAGCCACGTAGTCTTATGCCGGATGTAGACTATAGCGTAGGCCATGGCGCAGCATAGCATATGTCAACAGCGCGTAATACGGCAGATAATGTACACTTTGTTGACGCTTTAATATCTTCAGTTGGGACTTTAACGTTTTATGAGTGTGGTCTGCAGTCAACAAATTAAATATTAAAATGCACCGCGTATTTACGCTACCCGTCGGGCTACTTGGAGTATGTACTATATAGTCTGTGGGATCCTGCCTATGAAGATCACTTGTTACTAAGTTAGAAAGAGTAGCTCATTACGTGGCTGCAGTTGAATTTCCGGTCTCATTACGTGTGGTCCTTCTCTTGTGTCTGACGCCATATAGCCGTAATCACACTGTGTTGAGTGTTACATAAAACGTCCTTTCATTTCCTTCTTTTTCTACGCAACGCCGCGCTATGCTAAGGTCTAGCTGAGGCATTACTTAAGTATGTCACCTATCGCGGAACCCTGTCAAGTATTATGAACGGTTATTCAAATTAAGCATGTTTTTCACAATATCTGTTCCAGGGCCTCTAGAATGATCAACCTGATCTCTGGTTACCAGTCCATCGTCCTTGCCCCAGTCCATGAGCACAGCGTAAGATCCGGAGGCTCCAGCGTCCTCGGCTGTGGCCTGGCACGCTAGTTCCTTGCATTTGGCGTGCTGGATGAGATTTGGTTCCACGTCAACAGATGCTGGGACAGTCTGATACATGCGATATGCTATGTCCTCTATTTTGTATCGTCTGTGTTTCGCAGGGGTTTGCCGCAACTCTGCCAGCAGCGTCTGGATGTAGGGAGCATGTTTCCGTGACATTAACAAATTGAGGTCTATGGACGGGTTGATGATGCGATAGACGGACCTTCTGAGAGTAGTCAAGGTGCTGAATGATAGCAGTAGTGGGGGTATGGGTTTTCTCCACACGGTATTGGACCTGAAGAGAACGCCTCCGTAGTGCATTAGGATATACAGCCCGTACATGAGGTCCGCGTGCTCAGACTGCCACTTGTCCAAGAAGCGGACGGGGACGAACGTGACGTTGTACCGCTGCAGGTCCTCCCACGTGGATCCTGTGGGCTCCTCGTCTCCATGCAGAAAGACGTGTTTCATACCTGCCACGTGGATAGAACTCAGAATACTGGCGTAGGCCGTGTATCCAATGGTGCCACCTTTCTCAAAGTGAAGAATATGTGCATGCAGCGGAACGCGGTCATTGTCTCTTGGTTTGGGAACAACTGGCTCCTCGGAGCCATACACCAGTAATCTAGCAAAGGAAGAGAACCGATCATTTGGCCGCCATATGTCTCGTGGAAATATCCGATCTGTAACTTGAACACACTCAAGACTCTGGCTGCCAGACTGGATGTTGTAGTCACGAATAGTCGGACAGTTTATCACAAGAGTTCTGCTCGATTCTGACACCACAACTGGTTCGGATGCTGGGAAAAGAAACACCATTGTCAAATCATTTGGATAACACGTATATCCTTCGTGACTTGAAGAATTGCCAACACATTTATCACGATTCTGATACCCGTAGTACGATTCTCTCGTAAACCCACTCACTGCGATATCATCAGATATGAATATTCCAGTGGGGTTGTGATAGTCACCGAGATCAAACTGTGACGACTCAAAATATCTATGACCACAAAACCGTTTGTCAGCGACGTACTTAAGGACCAGAGAGGGGATATCTCGCTGAATATCGTCAAACCAAGTTACGAAGCCTTGGTCGTCCTTAACTGGTAGCTCTGAGTAGTGGAAGACGATCTTGTCTGGACGGATCGTTTTGAAGATGCTCAAGATACTTATAAAATGCTTGAACTCAAAATGTCCTTTGCGACACCACAGGTAATGAACCACAACAGCAGGTTTGTCCGCTACAAGGCTCGACTTGAGAACATTCTTGGCCAGACTCCCATACAGCATTGAAGACTGGTTGGACATCGATTCAATGAGGTATGGGTTTCTCAGTTGGTACTTGTAACGGCAGAAGTAAACTTGAAACATAAGTAAAGCCAGAAGGGCTAGACATACAAAGAAATAAACAAAGCTTCCATAGGATGGTTTCTTCATGGTGGACACCAGATACATTAGTATACCAGTATGTATCTAAAGGTATTCACGTTTTCACCGTTATGAGCTGTAGCTAAGGTAGCGTCTGTTGGCAACACAGCAAGGCACTGTTTAAAGAATTACTCAGTCGATGTTACGTCTTTAGACAAAATGGCCTTAACGTCCATGATATGTAAACTTCCATGACATGGATCTAGTAAGTATTCACTTTGTAGTTGGACACATTATTGCAGTCGTATAGTCCCGTCTCTCGAGCAGATGTTCTTGTTGCAGTCCATTTCAATCTCCAGTTCCTGAAATAAAACAAAACATACAAACATAATGTATATGTATGAGTGTACAAAATAACTTTTAAAACGTTTCATTAACAATCTTATTTATAAGTGCTCAAAATCATACTTGGACGAACTCGTTTCTCTTAATAATATTTAATTTCACAATTTTAATTTTAATTTTATTCAGCAAAATATTAACGAACATCAATCATGAACGTTATCAAAACGCATTGCCTTTATTATTGTTATTGTTGTTGTTGTTGTCATCGCATCATCATCATTAAACCTTTTTTTTAACTATAATGCTACACTGCGCTGAAGTAACATTTTAATAACAAAAACAAAATTTAACTTTTTGGAGTAGCTCGAATCATTCCCCTTCGGCAAACGTCCCGTTTTTCAAATATTGTGACCCCTGCATATTTACAAAACCCTTGATCCGCCCCTATTGAGCCTGGTAAACCTGCATCTACTCTGCGGTAATATGCAAAAGCAAGTCATCCTAATAATTTGTGTAAATGTTTTTTCACTTTTTTTTTATATAGCCAATTCAGCTTTGAGCGTCATTTTCAATAGTTTAAATGTGCGATATAGGTACACTTTCGTGCTTGAAGAAACGTATAATAATAAAAAGAATGAAGCCTTTACAAATACGTTATTACATGCTCACAAACACAAACATAATATATAATATAAACACATGCTCGTGGATTATAAATATTTAAAAAAAAAAAAAAAAAAAAAAAAAAAAAAAAAAAAAAAAAAAAAAAAAAAAAAACCACACACACACCACTATCCTTACTTACAATTTTGAATCTATTTTAAAGGGACATTCCTGAGTTTACCGCAATTTTTTAGATGTTATGTACTAAACGAGACGTTTTAACGATTGTAATTACATATCAAATATATTTCTCTGCATAAAATAGTAGTGGCTGTGTAGTAAAAGTGTTTCTGATCGTTCTAATAGGTTAAATTTCATTTCATTTCTTAAAATATTGTTTTTTCGTACGTACGAAATTATTTGAAGACAAAATCCAGTTTGACCTTCTTACAAATATTAAGACGACTAGAAACACACTGATTATACAGACACTGATATTTTAAACAAGAAAATATATTTAATATGTAAGTTTAATCGTAGAAATATTTTATTAGTCGGAAACATCTTACAATGGAGCAAACTCAGGAATGTCCCTTTAAAGGGACATTCCTGAGTTTTCTGCCATTTTTAAGATGTTATCGACTAACAGAGACTTTTTAACTATTGTAATTACATATCAAATATATTTTTCTGCATAATATACTAGTGGATGTATATTAAACGTGTTTTTGGCCGTTCTAATATTTGTACTAGGTTAGGTTTCATTTTATATCCTAAGATATATTTTTTTCATACGTACGAAAATATTTGAAGACAAAATCCAGTTTGACCTTCTTACAAATATTAAGACGACTAGAAACACATTGAATAAACAAACACTGATACTCTAAACAAGAAAATATATTTAATATGTAAGTTTAATCGTAGAAATATTTTATTAGTTGCAAATATTTTACAATGCAGCAAACTCAGGAATGCCCCTTTAACAAGATTTGACCTATGGGCCTAATGGGCAAATATTCATATAATAATGGATGTGAAATA
>JAECMU010112409.1:0-26932 GCA_016106625.1 Dracogyra subfuscus
ATACATACACATGTACATATACGTATATATGTATACATATATACTAGTGGATAAAGGTTCCTGTGCATTACTAAAAGTGGTGTGATTTTCTTATTTGTAATTAAATAAACACAATTATTTCACACATTATTTATTTGCCATTTACGCACAATACCAAATCCAGAAGAAAAAAATGTCTGGCATTATTGTTACCAATATCTGGGTCATAAAGATGGGTGGCATCGAAAGTGAGTTCACAATGTCAATACAGTGTATGGCCACCGTGTGCGTGCACACAGGCCTGACACCGACATCTCATTGATGACACCAGATGGTTCAGAAACACTTGTGGGATGTTGTTCCAGACCTGAACAAGGTCACGACCCAGTTGGTTCAAGGTCATTGGCTGGTTTGGCTGGAGACGTAGGCGTCTCTCCATTTCATCCCATACGTACTCAATGGGCGACAGGTCAGGCTAAACAACGTGCCAAGGCATTGTGTTGACATTCTGCTGTCTCAGGAAGTTGGGAGCACATGCGGTCTTATGATCTAATCCCTGTAGCGTACGGCAGTCAGATTTCCAGCCACAATCACCAGCTGCGTCCTACCGTGTGATGTGATGCCTCCCCACACCATGACGCTCCTGCTGCTGAAACCTGCACACTGCACAACACAAGCGTCAATTTTGCGTTCGTTAAGACGTCTGTAGACTCAATTTCGACCATCACTACTGTCCAAATGGAATCTGGACTGACCAGTCGCAACGGGTGAATCGTAAGTGCCGTCTACTCCATGCTAGACGCTCATTTCGGTGACGTCATAGCAGAATAGGACGTATTGCTGGGCGTCGCGGCCTGATGTTGTGCTCCAATAAATGGTTGTGAACTATCCTGGCACTGATTGCTCTCAACCCAGGGATGGTTTTGGCTGTCAAAAGTTGCCACCCGAAATCGATTCAGAAGATTTGTTACCCGAATATGGTTGTCCTGTGCTTGTGTCATCACACGCGGGCGACCTGAACGTGGTCCGTCTCTGGTGTTGCCTTGCTGTTGGTAACGTCGCCACAAATTCGTTATGCGCCATTCCAGTTTCAAGCATCCCAACCATGCGGTGACGTTCAAATTCAGATAGGCGTGGCATGGTGTAAAAGCCGTTTAAAATTAATCAAGAGTTGTTTTTCTAGACAGTGGTTTAGGCCTCTACTGTTTTCCGTTGCAAAATTAACAAAGGCGTGCACCTGTACCATGTGATAATGGTTGGGCACATGTCTCCTGAACATGTTATTATTTTACAACTTGCGATTATTATTTTATTCAACTTTTGACCATGCACAGGAACTTGTTTATGCTAGTATACATATACATATACAGTAAAGTACTCTTATAACGAACAGCAAGGGACCAGGAATATCGGTTCATTATAGCAGTAGTTTGTTGTAAACATTTACAGAAGTTAGCCGTTTTCATTCAACAAGTGGGCAGCGTGGCCCAGTGGTACAGTGCCCGCCTGATGTGCGGTCGGTCTAAGATCGATCCCCGTCAGCTGACCACTGGGTTTTTTTTCTCGACATAACCATATGTCCGACGCCGATATAACCGTAATTAAAATGTGTTGAGTGCGTCGTTAAACAAACCAACATTTTTTTATTAATTTTGTTTTATTCAACAAGTCAGCCATTTTGAATTTTTCATATTTAAAAACCATAAACAAGAATTAGTGGAGTGGGTTTTTTAATATTTCATTTATGATTACCAATAGAAGAAAATATTCAAATAAATACAGTATGTTGAATCAAATAAAGTGTTCAATCAGTCCGTTTTGAAACAAAATTGTTTATTTTCGTCTGCTTAGTGAGTGTTAAGTCTCATAGCCTCCATGGCTGTAGCGATGTCGGCAATCAAATGAAACATGGACAAAGCTACATCAACTTTACTTTGGAAAACAGTGTTATCGTGTCTGTCTTGATTGCACATCTGCCGAATACTGTTCAACATTTCATAACATTTCTGTTACCTTCAAAACAAAATATTCAGTTATTTAACACTAATTACAATGACTGTATAGTGAGTTTCACGTGTCAGTCGTATTGTTGGATACCGGAACTTAAAGCTGCATTGTCAAGTTCTACATTCAAATACAAGCATAACTGCACTTTTAATTCACTTGCGAGTTGTCGTCATTAACGCATATCGTCAGATGCTTACTAACCAGTTAAAACAATGATCGCCATTTTGTAATACTGTTCGAATTCTAGCAGCCAATTATGCTAACAGCTAATTTCAGCAGACAGGCATGGCGACGTTCTAAACCCTGAACTCATTCACCTTTTATATTGTGTGTTGTGGTGTAGTCTATACAAAACTATAGTTGGACATATCCTATATGATACTTCAGATATTATAAAAGTGCTTAATAAAATGGTTGTATATATACGGATTTTAGTAACAATAAGATTGTGAAAATAAGTCTTGGTTATTTTTTTATATATTTTTTTTATATAAACATACCTTGCTTTTTAAGGTGCGCGGGTGCGATTGTGCTTGTACAGCGCACATAATTTCAATCTGGCGAGTGTGAAAAATAACGCACGTTACACTTAATAAACAGCGCACATTTTGTAGCTGATAGAAAGATCTGTTTAATAATACAAGGAAAAAAATGTTAAGAGAACGGTAGCATCCATGCAAGATTTTAATATATGACTGGTACTTATCTCTGCTATACAAATCAGAAAACACAGGTTTAATAGACATCTTCGAAGACGTAGCAATCTGATCAAAATCCTTTGCCTATTTAATGTATTATTAACGATAAACAGTCCACTTTGTATGGTAACAGATACAACGTCTGCTAAGGATAACTCATTTATACTGTTCTTATAGTTATGACAAAAAGAGAAATGGGATTGAATTAAATAGTGACTTCTGTAGCCTACACAAATGAACTCGTTAAAGAAATCATCGAGGTCAGTAAAATTGTCTCGATTAGTTCATAACTGTTAGCCTACAAAGCTTATGTAAGGTCCTGAAAATGACAATTGTGTTATTTTATACTTTCTTTTTAAAAATTAAACGGAATAATAAAAATAAGGAAAAGAAATGATAATGGGTATGAAGGAATAAGCACACAATAGCAGTGAAGTGAGAACAGACAAAAGTGGACTGTATTAATTCCTTATTTGATACCAATCCACTACTTTAATGACAAGCGGACGTGATCCGATTGGACTTGTCAGTGCATTTGTTTTGGATGCATTGTGGCTAATGCTACTGATTGATAAGATGCAATTGAGTTGCATGTTTCAGTCTTCCTGTGGTATACCGGCAAAAGTTAGTGAAGCGATGGAGACCTAACCAAGTGAACTGTAGCAGGGAAGTGAGATCATACCATTAATTGTTCAATACATTGCTTTCTTAATTGATGCCAATCGACTACGTACATCCACACAGACGTTATCTCACTGATCTTATGAGTATATAGTTGTTTTTGATGTACATGTACAGTATTGCTGTTAATACTACTGACTGATAAGATACAAATAAGAAAGAAAAAGAGATGCACTCAACATATTTTATTTACGGTTGTATGGCATCGGACATATGGTTAAAGACCACACAGATTTTGAGAGGAAACCCGGTGTTGCCACTTCATGGGCTACTCTTTCCATGTGTTCCTTCTAAAAGTACTTTAATGTGTGTATATATGTATGTATGTATGTCTATGTATGTATGTATGTCTGTGTGTGTGTGTGTGTATGTATATATGTATGTATGTATGCATGTATGTATGTATGCATGTATGTATGTATGCATGTATGTATGTATATATATGTATATATATGTATATGTATAAAAACAAACATAATTTTTTTTTTTACAATGTGAATATCCCAAACATTTAAACAGAGTGTAAACTGGACCAAACAAAGCAGATTATTAGTGTACGAATATAGTTTATCTTAGTGATAATGCATAACGCAACAAAATAACTCCTTATTAGACATGCTGAATTACGGTACCTTTTTTGCAAACTTATTTTATACAATATTCATCTGTCAAGTGAATTTGATTTCTTTTTTTAGTGATGGTACACACAGCACCTTGAACCTTGTAGAATCATTACAAATAAAATCAAATTATCTACCAACAGTAGTATAAAATATTGTAATCCAGCTGATTAATATTACAACATGTTTATTTTTGTGCAGATACACACCTTAGCATATTTTCATAACTTGAAAATTTTATAAACAACCATTGGTATCAGTGTTGTTTATCTGCAATTAATATAATGCACGCATATGAATTTCATAATGAAAATGCACACAAACAAGTGAACATTTATATGCGTTTTACAGTACATTAAAGGGACAGACCCTAGTTTTTAAACACTACAGGATATTTTTCACTATTTATAATCACTGAAATCAAACATTACTTAAATTGTATTCTTTAGATTATCCATTTCTGTCAAACCAAACTGTTTCTTCACATCCTGGTGTTTCTAATACATGTACTAAACAATGCATTTTTCACATTTAAAAAAATGCAAATGCGTCATTGAGTTTAGTCTATTTTAAGGATATTTCCTGTTTTAGCATCACACTCTCTTTTTTTTTCTCACTCTATTGTAACTTTATCCAAATGAGTTGCAGGTTTGTTAATTAACTAAACTTAGGGTTCATTTTTTTTACAGGTTTAAAAACTAGGGTATGCGCCTTTAAGAGTATACATGTAGTTCTTTTGAATGTGCAAGTTTGTCATAAATTCAAAATGAAAAATATACATTTTCAAAAATGAAATCAAGAAATAAATTTGTATAAAATAGTAACATACAGCACCAGTTGTTGAAATCACATAAGAATATTATGTCTGACTAAACTGTTTATCACAATTAAGAAGATTGTTATGCAATGTATTGTATTTAAAAGATAAAGAAAATAATGTGGATACAGACATTGATTTTAACTATTTCAGCTGCAGCCTGAAAACCAAAACCTGATTGATATGAGAAGAAAAGCAGTAATACTCCAGGTAATTATACAATACCACATGCCAGCACAATAGGCAATAATTGAGTTTATCACAAAATATATGTTGCTTCTTGTGAAGGGCCCAGCACTCGATACATGATTTTCTCTTATACATGTAATGTGCCACATTTTGACTTTCAGAAAAGTCAGGAACGAGATAAAAGGAAGCAAGAAGCTCAAGAGAGGAAGGAAATTGAGGCAGAACAAAAACTATTATCAGTGATAAAGGTAATGCTGATCATTGCCAGAATATTGAAACCTATTTTCTTTGTCTGTACAAATTCATCTTTCTAGTTCAAATTGGATCAAATGTTTATTTCCATCTGTTTCCACTTCAGGTTATTGTTTCCTTGTTGATAATTTTGCACAAAATGATGGCCTTGATATCTTTACCTTTTTTTTGCAGAGTTTAAACATTAAATTTATATAAACTTTATTTGTTACCTTTTGTAGTTTTGTGTACCCATGATAACAAAGAGTCTTTGTATCTTGATAAAGAAATGCTTAATTTTTTAACTTTGGTTTTGAGTCTAATGTCTTTTTATCAAAACTATATCTAGAGATGTGATTTTTCAACTTTTTATCCAATTTAAATTGTTTTTTATATATTTTTAATAAAGATGATTTTGACAAAATAGATTTAATTTCTGTGTCCATAACATACTTTGTTGAAACCTATTTTTAACTCTTTCCACCCCACTTCCCTTAACACATCAGTTTCTGAAATCACCATTCTGCAGTTACAGTCAATATCACAGGTTTTGTTTTTGTTTTTCAGCCCATTTGGTATTGTAGCAAACTACTTAACTGGCAATAATTCATCTATCCCAGTTATTGACAGGTATTCTGAAAAAAGTGGGAAAGTCAATAATATAAAACACTTTTTAGACACCAAGTATCTAAAACTTTAAATATGCTGTGTCATTAAACAAACCTTCCTTTCCTTGCCTTTGTGTTCTCACTGTGGCAGGGTGTAGCCCAGTGGTAAAGCACTCCCTTGATGTGCAGTCAGTCTAAGATTGATGCACATTGGGCTATTTCTCATTCAAACCAGTGCATCATGACAAATACCTATCTGAAACGGAATTCCCGATTTTTTTCCAAAACATTATTTAACTTTAAATAGCGCATTTGATTAATTCAAATTTATTTTTGGAACTAGAAACTGGACACTTGACATCTGCCTGTGCTACGCTACGACACTAGTACCTTTGTATGTTACGCCAAATGTTTAATGTATCTAGACATTTTACCAGTCGTGTTTTCTTCGCTTATTTCCGGCAATTTAAAGGGAAAAACTGAACTTTGTGAGCTAAGATTGTCCGATATTTACTCAAGTGAAAGATATATTATCTTATGTTTGCTTATTAATTTGCCATATTTCCGATCTCACAAAGGAATGCAGTAATTGCATATTGTGTACTAGTCTTTGTTCAAAATAAATTATACAAGGGAAGTGGTTTATAGGGTGATCATTTGTAATTATTTTCCCCGATCATATCATAAAGAAAACCGAAAATGTCCGATGTCTGTGTCGTGGCGTATTCACTCGCGCGCGCGCGTGTGTGTGTGTGAAACAAAAACAGATTTTGTTTAATACTGAAATGGAAAAAAACGGAATTTGTAACATGAAACGGAAAAGTGACTACTATATGAAAGGATGTGGTATGTGCTACCCTATCTGTGGGATGGCATATATAAAAGATCTCTTACTACTAATGGTTAAATTTAGTGGGTTTCTCCACTGATATTATATGTCAAAATTATCAAATGTTTGATGTCCAATAGTGGATGATTTATAAATCGGTGTGCTCTTATTAAACAAAACAAACTCTTTTTAACTTGTATTCTCAGAGTCGAGGAATTCATCTAGGATGTGACAAGCAGAGATCTGTGTTAAAAAAAGTGAACCCTCTGCTGTTAACTAATGTGGAGACTTGCAGTCCATCAGAAGCCAAAGTCCACATAGATGAAAATGGAGTTCTTCATTGGCCAGTCATGTTTTTGTACCCAGAATATGGCGAGACAGATTTTATAAAAGCATTCTGTGAAAATTCAAGGTATTTTTACTCAGTAATAGTGAGTTTCATAATTTTTTGTCAACGTGTCTATATGTGTAAGCTTTATAAAAACTTGCTGTTGATAATTAATTATAGTTTGTCCCATCCTCCTACAAAAAATTTTGGTAAAGAATTTCAGTTTGGTTTTTTTATGTAAGAAGAAAAGTAAAAGTGTTATGGAAATAATTAATTATTACTATTTTTGTTTCCAATTTAGAAAACAATCAATGCTTAAACTTCAGACTACTGGATTATTTTTTTGATAAAAAACACATTGAGGGTGTACAAATTTATATCTTTTACTCACAATTTCTATAAATAGATTTTGTACCTTTTTTTTTATTTTTTATTTTTTTTTTTAAATATGATTATTTAATGAAAAATGCATGAATTTTCCAGCAAAATAATATGCCCTTAAGTTACATTTGCCATATTATGTTACACAATTGGGTATCTTAAACAAAACATGCTTCTACTTATTTATAGATCCAACAAATGTGTACGACAATTTCAAATACAAAAGTGTTCACATTTTTTTTTTGGTTCTTGCATGAACCAAAAAATAATTGTGGTTAAATCTTATAATTAAATTTTTATGCATACTTTAACAATATGTAACTGAATTTATTTTGTCTAGCTTTAAATACGCCTGTAGTATTGTTTGTGTAAACTCCATTGATATGTATGTCATGTAAGAAAGCAAATGTTCATTCACTATTAGTTCAATCAGGTGATTTTTGTAAATGACATAATGTCGATAAAGGATGTCATTTCCCCTAGCTGCTATGTATTTTTTTATGGACCATTTACTTATATTGGAAGGAATTATCCTATTCATGTTTAGTTTATATTTTATGAAAGAGAATGAAGGGAACATGAATACCATTTATACTGTCCATTAAACCGCCAAAAGAGTAGAATATTGCTTACAAGTAAGTTACAGGCATGAAGGGTGTATACCACCAAATCAAATCCCATAGACGACAATAGTAACATATGTGGCTAAAACTCCTACCTGCAGCGTATCAATCAACATAAACGCCACGGATATAAATACTACCACCTCTCACATTTCAAGTGATCCAGAGAAAATTGGGGGTTAAGCTGCTCGGTTCTGAGATAATGGGTAGCGTCTATGACTACCCTAGTTTCGCACAAAATTTGAGCACTTTTTTTTACAGGTACCCCATACATGTTTCAAGCACAAGGCTACTTGACACATTGGTACTAGATGAAATAAAATTGCATATTTTTTTTTACCCAGATAAAACTATTATTTTTTTACAACCAACACACTCACATTTATAACCAATCACAGGACTTGTGGTGTTTGCTTCTCTATCAAAAGTTCGGTGCACCTCGAACTTTGACCCAGCCGGAAGTTATTTGCTTTAGTACTACCTGAAGCATCCTACATGATTTCTTTGGCCACCGACAGACTTTCATGTCATGATTAGTGAAGAGGTTGTTTTTGTTGTTTTTAATCAATACGTATAGCATTTTCCATTAATTTATCGTATACATTTTTTTTACATTGCTTTTGTTGCTTTCACGTGTGTTTTTTTCAAAATATCTGACTATGGTTGCCTGAATAATCCGGCTTGTTGCACAAAAGTAGTGCGAGGGGGAGGGTAGTGGCTTAATTTTTTTTCAATTCATCGAGATAACAAAAAAGTAAGCACCTGTGGACCAATCAGATTGCCGTAAAGTGTATAGATGCAAAAAATTTTTAATTATAAATGCGTGACTGAGAAGGTACTTCAGTATTACTTGTAAATGAAAATTGTCAGTGGTTGTAAATTGATTTTTTATTGTTCATCTGACATTTAATTATACAATGTCATGTATCTACATCCATTTCAGTTTTTTTGACCACTTAACAGTGATGTTTGGGTGTGAAGGACAGCCAGTTCCCTGGGATTCAGACTCAAAGTACACACCAGAGTCTATTCAGGTAACGGTCATTAATACACACATTGTGTCCATCTCCACCTAACTCGCACGCTTTTCAAACTGACTGTTTGACTATACAATCACCATACCCCTCAATTCCTAATTTTACCAGGGGCAATATTAGATGACCAAAAATCGGTTCATGTGATTTAAACCTAGGTAACCAATTCTTCGGTTGTCTGAATTATATTTGGTCAAACAATACATTTTGTTTACATAAGCATGGATAGTCATCTCCCGATGGGGTCCACTTTAATCCCCGGGGAATGCAGAACCCCATTAACGGTATACTAGCCCTTTTAAGGGCCACTTAGTCATTTGAACATGTTTTTTACCAATTGCTATTTGATCAGTCAACACCCAGATATCAAAATATATTGATTCTGGTTGAGACACTATGTTAACACCATTATTGTCGCCCCACCGTTCCGTCCCCCTGTTGGTATGCTTTGTCAGGTCGAGAGCTACAGGTCGCATTGCCAACGGGTGAGTCACAGGTGGGATGAGTTTGTTGGTGTTCCTCAACACGTCACCGTTCTCTTCCATGTTGAATCGCATTGTCCTGTCGAGAGCATCAGGTCGCATCTTCAATCAAGGAAGTCACAGGTGACGCGAGTTGAGTGGGCATGGTTGGTGGTTTTATAGTAACGGTTTGGTAGCTTGAATGTATTGAAATAGCATGTGGAAGGTTTCGTTTTTTTATTTTTTTTATTTGGGCCTAGTAGTAGGTTCGGAGTAATTATGGTGGCAGGGTTGTTAAGTGTATTTATTATTTTGGTTCTATGGTTATTGAGTAGCGGGCAGTCCAGAAGATACCATCAGTTGCCATCATTTAAGCATACTAGGTTGTTATTGTCTATAAAGGTTTCAACTAATATTATGTTATTACTTGGGTTGATAAGCTTATTATAATCCTCTGTTTTTAGTTTATTAAGTTCCGGCCCCGGCGGATTGTGGATGTTGATAACGTCAATACTCATTTTGTCATGTTGTACTGTGATGCCGAGAACCTCTAGGTTGATATTTGATTTCTAGATGAGGGATGTTATCTTTTATTAATGTGGCTAGTCTACCTCATGTGCTATTTTATCTGTTTTTAAAATAACTCGTGTAGCCCGGTATTTTGAATTGCTTGGTTAATTATTATTTTTAGTTTTTACTATTTTTGGCGGGTGGGTGGTGGGTGAGGTATTGGTTGTTGGGGTGGGTGGGGATTGTGGTGCATGGCGTTGGGGCTGTTTGCTTTGTGCTCCGGGTTGGTGGTGGAGTGGTGGTCGTGGGTGGGGAGTTGGTGGATGGTCTTGGGATTGGGGTGGGGGGCGAGACAGGGGGGAGGTGAGGCTTTGGAGAAGTTGATAGACATGGGGGAAGGTATGTTGGAGGAGACGATTTTGTTGGTTGATTTATTTGCTAACTTGGTGTGGTTTTGATTTTTATTGTTGGTTGACTGGTTCTTCTTTTTAGGAAGTTAGTGGCGGTCGGGTTTTTGTGGAGATCGGCGTTCTATTTCTTTGGATGACTAACCTTCTAACACTGTTGTTCTTTGTTGGCAAAAAGCTTCTTGTTTTTATTGTTTGCGTGGTACTCCGGTTTCCTTGTTTTGATTTGGTCAGTTCTATTTCGGCGGTGGGTTTTTGGTTTAGTTTTGTTTTGCTAGCTTGGGAATTAGTGTCCTCGTTGGTAGTTTGGCTAGTTTGGATACCAGCTGTCATTGTGGCGGATGTGGTGACTTCCATGGGGTCCGCCACTTCTGTTGTTACATTCTGGTTGTTCTGTTCAAAAATTAGTTTTTTTTGGGCAAGATTTTGTTATTGCTAGTTCTTTTCTAAGTAGTTTGTGTCGGTTTTAGTTAGCTGTGCTATTCACAAATATTTTTTGGCCAGATGTTTCTGTTGTTGTTTCTTCATTTGTTTGCATTAATTTGGGTATTTCCACTAGCATGATTTTATCTTTGTGGGTAGTCTGGATTTGTCGCTAGAAACATGGTGTGGGCCTAGTGCCTTGAGTTTGGTTCTGACACTTTAACAAATGGAGGGTGTGGTATAATGCTTTGTTGGGATTGTTTGCCTTCTCGTTTACGGACTACTGCCAGTAAACGGCCTGATATATAATAGGGTGGGGTTTTCTCCGTTGATTAGCACTTTCTTTATTCCTTTAATGGTTGTTTAGTCTTTTTTTGCTTTTTTATGGCTTTTCCCTGGGTTGGCTAGCATTTCGAATTTATTTTTTAGCGAAATTTCCGGGCCTCATTGTCGGATTCATAGTTTGTTTCTATTTCCTGGCTCAAGTTAACCGAGCCCCATGGCGCTTGATGGCGCTCCTCAGAGTTGAGGGGGTGGGGCGGCAGGTTGAGGTTTTGGCCAGGCTTAGGGCCAGGCCGTTTTATCTAACATTAGGGTTAATGCTAACGAATTCAACATTTAGGTTTAAGCTGGTATCAATTGCCATTTCCTTTTGATTTTTTTGTTTGTGGACAGTTTGATGATCGGCGTTGGGGGAGGGGTTGGTGATTTTGGGGTTGCTTCTATTTCTTTGTCCTGAGTTTCAACATAGATGTCTAAGTTGGCGGTCGCGCTACATGTTTATTTTTCTGCCATTTTGTTTCTGCGTTTGTTTATTTAGAATGGATAAGTATATTATTTACTATTTTTACTATTATCAACAATTGCTAGTTTCTATGTTTGTTTATTTAGAATGGATAGGATATATTATTTACTATTATCAACAATTGCTAGTTATAAAGTTCTAGTTCTTTGTATGGTAACAATAGTTTTCGTTTCCGAGTAAATAGCAGCTCCTGGTTATATCTTACAAGATTTTCTTTGTCAAGTTCCTTACTGTTCCTATAGCAGTCCTGAGAGTGATGTTATATATATTTTCAGTCATATCTTGATATACAAATCAGGATGACTTTCAACTGGAGGTTTAGGTTCAAAGGTAAATGGTGATGTATGAGACAATTGTTTAAATGATATTTTGCCTGAACATAACCTTACTCATTTAATGATTACCCTTGAGGTACCCTTGATAATGTTAACATTAATTTTTATCATGTTGAAAAGTTTTTAGCGAAAGAATAAATTGAATATTTCATTGTAAAAGATAATAAGCTGTGCCCCAAAATGTCTGTAACCTCGGCATTCATTTTTCAAATCAACAAGATGATAACAAGTGACAAAAAACATTTTTTCATGGCAACCACTCATCGATAAATGTCTGTAACCTCGGCATTCATTTTTCAAATCAACAAGATGATAACAAGTGACCAAAAACATTTTTTCATGGCAACCACTCATCGATAAATGTCTGTAACCTCGGCATTCATTTTTCAAATCAACAAGAAGATAACAAGTGACCAAACATTTTTTGTCATGGCAACCACTCATCAATTAGACCTTAGGAATATCAATGAACGAAAATCACTTTGCAATGGATTTTTACCAATATACTCAACTTTGGCAGCTTTTGGGGCATATATACATGTAGCTACATTTGTAGGTGTCTTGTTAAAAGAAAATCTCAAAATCATTCTTTTTTCCCATTTTCCTTAAAACAGGAGTTCGAAACTGATGTTTTACCCCAAAATTGACTATTCTGGCTAAACATATTGTACACAAAGGCAACTGTTAAATTAAAATTAAAAAATTACATTAACAAATCAACACTTGCACTAGTGATAATTTACCCCTTTTTTTTCTTTTTTTTTTAGCTACATGTATATCCATCTTTTAAAAATAATTTAGTATTTTAAAACATTATTTTACCCCCAAAAAGCATATTTCCCTAAAATAAAATATATAAAGCTACCACTTAGGAATGTTCATCATACTGAAAAAAGGGGCAGGACATAACCCAGTGGTAAAAAGCCTGCATGATGCGACATCATGTGTGGTTGCTGGTATGTACTACCCTGTGTGGGATGGTGCTAATAAACGATCCCTTGCTGCTAATCGAAAAGAGTAGCCCATGAAGTAGCAACAGCGGGTTTCCTCTGTCAATATCTGTGTGGTCCTTAACCACATGTCTGATGCCATATAACTGTAAATAAAATGTGTTGAGTGTGTCATTAAATGAAACATTTCCTTCCTTCATACTAAAAAATTAGCCTTTGTCTCTCACAGTGGTACCGACATGTGAATTTGGGTGTATTGGCCTAGTTGTTGTTATATATGGTTCTAAAATCCATTCATAAATGGTGTACCTTACACGTTCATGTTAATTAATTTTACTCATTTTGACTTGTCACTATAGCACATGTACCAAAATGATGAATTTGTTGTGTTTTTTTGTTTGTTTGTTTGTGTGTTTTTTCAAATATAGTTTAAGCAGGTTCATCTTGATGCTTTCATTTTATAACTTTACTATATACTGCTGCAGATCAAGATTGACTTTCATGGCGATTTGCCTATTTTTGACAGAGTTATGAAACTATACACTAGTAGGGGACAAAGACACAACATCTCAGCAAAACATTTAGACCCATCATTCAAATGGTTTCCAAGATATACATGTAGGTCACCACGGTTTTACCTAATTCATAAAAAAATGAACTGGGTCATGTCATTCAAAATGTGATTACTAGGCTCCAGATTAAGCTAGGAAAGTCACTGAATGTCATTTTAAAGCTTTTTATAAGAAATGAACAAATTCCAATAAAATTGATAGCTCTTTAAATAATAAAACATATTTTTAGATTGACCGTGACCTCCCTGAAAAGAGTAATTGCAGATTTTTTCAAAACATTCACAAAACATAGATATATATGTGTAGAAAAGTCCCTATGAAGCTCAGGATTTGCACTTAAAGGGTTTCTGAGATAGAGCCAGTTATGTACACATGGGTGCTCTGCACTTCACACAATAACTGTTAATAGTTCAAGTAAGCTGTAGGGCACCCTGAAAACACTGTTTCCAGTAATCATTTCATGTTTATGTCCAATTAAGGTTCAAGTACACTGTCATGTTATCTGGGTTGTCTGTCCAGGACAGTGGGTTAGTTAATGGTTAGTGGCAAGTGAGAGAGAAGAGGACGTAGTGGCCTGACACCCACCCATTAAGTCGTTAAAACTTGCTCGGATGGAACTGGTATCAGACTGTGAACCATGTACCTACCAGTCTTATGTTCGATGAATTAACCACGATGCCACTGGCCTGGTTGTTTCCAGTAATGCTTTTTAAATCAAAATTATAATGAAACAATGCTATGTAACATACACAATATTGGAGTCCTTGCTTTCTTCAAACTAGTAAAACATTAATGATAGTCTTCAGTATTGGTGAGTTGAAAGGTGGTAGAAAGGATGTTTGTAGATGCAAAATCAAATTGCTGAACTAGCTTTGCATGCTAGTTTTGCCACCAATCTTTTGACATTTCTACCAACACCATTACATGGACCCTATCCATGGGACGTAGAACAGAAGTGTGTTGCTTTGCTTTCATTCCAAAAGCCTGTTTGTGGTAGCACAAGTTAATGAAATTATTGCAGTTTTTTATATTGTCCTCCACTCCCATTTGAGAAGTATATATACATTTAACTTCTGTGAATGTATTGCAAAGACACTTAAATGGATAAGGTGGCCAGCAATGTTGTCAAGAATGTTGCATTCAGAAATTATAACAGAACTTCCATGGGATGCTTTTTCTTGGAGTATAAAGGAATAGTTCGCCACGAAATCTCCAATGACTAGAAAATGTCCAGGCTTCAGCGATTCTTGGGTTTCTTTGAAGAAGGCAGATTGTTACTTGCCAATAAAATCAGTGTTGCAGTACCTTAACATGTTTACAGAATTTATTCGTAAATTAAGTCATCTGAACTCTGCCTCATTGTTTCAAGCATGAACAGTGAGTAGGTATATCCACTGCTTATACTCTACTGTGTCAGTTGCTGAAGACTTGTTTCAAGTCCCAACATTTCCAAGTGGGGAATCCCATAATAAGTATATTCTGATAAAGCATTCTGTTTAGAAATGAAATAATATGCCAAATACATTACACAATATAGTCTGTTCAATTTAAAAGTGACACCTGATGTAGATTAGTACTATTAATTGTAGTACATCAAGTGTGATTTTTAAGATTAATGGGCTATATATAGGCTACATTTAAAGTACCCAGGTATACATACATAATTGGCTCTATCTCAGAAACCATTTAAGTGCTTATCATGACCTTCACAGGAATTGTTCTACACATATATATCTGTGTTTTGTGAACTTTAAAAAAAAATCTGCGATTACTCATTTCAGGGAGGTGAAGATGAAGGTCAATAAGAAAATATGTATTAATTTTTTTTTTGAGCTTTCGGTTTCATTGCAGTTTCTAAAAAGATTTAAAATGATAGTTCTTCCTAGCTTAATCTGGAGCCAAGTTATCGCATTTTTGATAATGTGACTCTGCCCATTTTTGATGAATTACGTGTCGGTAAAACTTTGGTGATCTACATCTCAAAAACAACTTTACCGATGGGTCTACATGTTTGGCATAAAAGTTATTTCCTGGGTCCCTACTAATGTATTGAATTCATTGAAATCGGAGAGGGTCAGTGTTTCAGGTGATAGCATTGACATGGAATGACCTGCTGAACTTTTGAGTATAGCTTTTATCTTATTCTGTTGTTGATCATTTGATGTTTGTGGCGATATACCTATTTTTGACAGAGCTATATGGTCCTTGAATTTAGGAGATGAGAAAATGTTTTCCCAAACATTTTTGACCATGTCTCAAGAAAAATATGTACCATTACAGATCAAGTTGAACTTTATGGCGATTTACCCATTTTTTATGGATTTATGACCCTTGAATTTAGGAAATAAGAAACTTTATTGAGCCCTGTAGAGGATATGTATTTGCATGCTTTAGCAGTACTCTCAGAATAATTAATATATAAAGTCATATACGTTTCTGGTTAACAATATAGTGTTAGTAAGGTTATAAGAGTTATTAGGTTTGTGGGTGTTTTTTTTTTAGTTTGATCAAAATTGTAATGAATGTTTATTTTAGTAATTGGAATAATTTTCCTTCATTGTGCAAAAAACATAAAATGACATGTTTCAATGTTTCTATTTTTAGATTTACCATGAAAATAGAGAAGAAGAAAAACTGTATTCAGTACCTAGTGAAACAACATTGTTAAATGCATTACAACATGAAAAGTGAGTTTCTTTAAATGAATTATGAAATTTCCGTAAGTGCATTGCAGGGCTACAGAAAACCTTACCAAAATTACTTACATTTTTTACTTATAAGGGAAGTATAAGTCGTTAATACTTTTAAAGTATAAGTGTCTTATAAGTAAACGATTAGGATTTTGTATGCAAATGAGGTATCACTTATACAAAGTATATGTGACATATAAGTAAGTGTTAACCATATATACTGAACAAAATGAGAAACTTCCACTAACTTTGCTTGAACATAACTTGAAGAAAACAAACCGGGGGAATAATTGTTATATATGCATTTAAAGAGTGTTCCATGTTTGGTGCAAAAATCATGGCCATAGGTTAACAGAAACTGGGAGAAAATTTTACCAAATGTGGTAGGATTTAATACAAAAAAACACCCACTTAATAACGGGTATGACCACCTCTTGAATTGACCACTGCAGTGCATTGCAGGCGCATAGAATTGACTAAAGTGTTGATTTCTACCTGTGGAATATTGTTCCATTCCTGAATGAGCGTTTGACAAAGTTCGTTGACGTTTGCGGGTGTGTTTGGACAACGCCTCAGTCGTCTGTCCAGACTATCCCAGACATGCTCGATGGGGTTGAGATCAGGTCTTTAGCGGGCCAGTCATCAATGGAGTGTTATTTGTCCTAAGAAAATTTACAGTGTCTCTAGCTGTATGAGAGGTGGCATTATCATGCTAAAAGATTTTGATGTTGGCATTGATATGGAACTTGCTTAATACAATGCATTGTAACCATATCTGGTGTACATTATCGTATTACCATAGACGTTGGCTACATGAGTGGGCAAATTTAAGAATTTTATATGATGACACCTTCATGATGAAGTTCATCTGTAAAAACTGTTGTACATGTTATAACACCAAATATTACTATGAACACATAAAAAAAGTCCATTGTTTTACTTTAAATAACAATATATAAACTTAATCTAGATACATTTTATCAAATTGTCCTAATTTTAGCACAATTATTGGTCAGGGAAAACTGAAGACGAGTCAGGAAATTTTGAAATCTCATGTAAGTGGCAACCCTGGCTAAAGCAAAGGCCTGCAGAGAGATCAGACAAAGTAAGAAAACATATTGGAGAAACTGTGTCTCCAAGTTGAATTCCCAAACCTCTGTGAAATCTGTGTGGAATAGGATCCATAAAATCAAGGGAAAAGAATCCAGTAAGAAAGAAAGAAATGTTTTATTTAACAACGCACTGAACACATTTTATTTACGGTTATATGGCGTCAGACAGATGGTTAAGGATCACACAGATTTTGAGAGAGGAAACCCGCTGTCACCACTTCATGGGCTACTCTTTCCGATTAGCAGCAAGGGATCTTTTATATGCACCATCCCACAGACAGGATAGCACATACCACGACCTTTGATATACCAGTCGTCGTGCTCGCACCGAGCGAGCGCTGTACCACTGAGCTACGTCCCGCCCCCAAGAATCCAGTAATACGGTCCTTCATTTGTCTGTCATTGACACAAACATCACATCTCATCGTGATATTGCCAACTTTTCTCATAACTCCTCTTCTGCTTTCAGCTTAGATGCTTTTACATCTGTCCATACTAAAGCTGAAAAACAACCTATTAATTTTTCATCTGAGAATGCTGAAGTATACAACAGGCTCTTGTCTTCTGAGGAGTTGCAGAGTGCTCTTTGAAAAGCCCATGATATTTTGGTGGGACCAGATGAAATACATTACCAAATACTAAAACACTTACCCAGATCTTCTCTTTTAGTTCTTTTGAACAACTTTAATAAAATCTGACGTTCCTATTCCAAAGCCCCATCGCTCTCACAAGCTGCCTCTGCAAAACTATGGAACGAATGATCAATCGTAGACTTGTCTGGTTTCTCGAGTCCCACAAATTGCTTACTAACGTGTAATGTGGGTTCAGATCCAGTCGAGGTACGGTTGATCATCTTGTTCGATTTGAAGCGTTTTTGTCGTGAAGCCTTCATCAATAATCAACACCTGGTTCCAGTGTTCTTTGATTTGAAGAAGGCCTATGATACCACACAGACATGTTTAAGAGAAAGCAGGAGGTGTGTGTTGAAAAAGCAGGAGATTTTGTAAAAAAAACAGGAGATTTTTTAACTTATCACAATTTAATTCAAAATCACAAGGTTGTTGTAAACATTATTACAGTAAGTTAATGAACACTACATAATGTCATATATAGTTGTTAACTTTAGATCATTAATTAATTAATTAATAATAATAAAAATTATGTGTTTATATCAGGGGTGGGGGAAAGCAATTTTTTCCCGGTCTGGGACCGATTCTCGATCTTTGAGACCGAAATTATGTTTTAAAAACGTGCGTTCGACGGTCCCACTTTTGTCATTATTGTCGGTCCGAAGCACCTGTCCATTTCTATTACTGGAACAATTTCCTATACGTCAAGTGGACCGGCCTGCCCAGACATCGGTATCTCGTGCATGATTTTAAATAATAATAAATAGTGGTCAATATGGCTGGTGTTTCAGACGTTTGTGATTTTAAAGTCTGCCTTAGTATATCGCCAGTCACTGAAGTCTGACCCACCACTCGACTGCTACTAGGCTACACATTTGTCAAAGTTACTGAGCCGGTCAAGAGATTAAACAGACGTTAACGATAGCACAATTTGTGGTTTAGAGAGCCATCAAGGTATTACACTCCAATTAAAACAAAGGACCAGAATTTGCAGCTGGTTACAATCAACACCTGTCAACACCTATGTACAGTGCTCTGTTGGGTCGAGTGTCCTAGTCCAAAAACAAGAGGCTTTTGTGCAATACAAACTGCTTAAAATAGAATAAAATATACTGAAATAATCTATAAATGTATTTATTGTTGACTGTATAAGGGTTTGTAAAATTAACAAAAGGTTTCTACCTTTTTTTTTTAACAAGTGCGAGTAAGCGAAACAGTTATTTGTACTGTTATCTTTACTCCAGAGCTAGAAGAGGTCAAATTTCATCCAATCAGTGACGATGTTATTACTCTCTTTGTCTAAACATGCACTTGCTCGGGCTGTCAAACGTTTCTACAGTGCAATCTTTTATTAATTTTCAGGACACTGTACTGAATACTCATACTTTTTATAAATATAGGGGAATTAAATTCATAATATTTATTCCTTTTTTATATTATTTATTCTATTATGTAAAATATATACAATTTTTGGATTTTTTTTCACTGATGTGATATAAAAAAAAGTTTCATGTTTTTATGTTTATCGTTTCACGTTCATGATTCAAGATAAAACTACACAAATGTCACTATGATTTTAAAAAAAACTATTTGGCCAAATATCGTCTTTTAAATGTTCTTTTTCTATTCCTTTCTTACATGAGGGTTGACAGGTCTGATACCACATGGAAGTATGGGATTTTAAAAGACCTCCATGGCATGGGCCTAAGATCGATGTCTTCTTCCAAATTTTATTTCTAACTTTTTAAAAGATACAAGTTTTAAAGTGCGAGTAGGATCCACGTTTTCAGATTCCCACTCACAAGACGGGTTCCCCAAGGTAGCATCCTGTCGGTTACCCTATTCTTAATTAAAATTAACAGCATTGCCTAGTCTTTAAAACCTGGCATTGATTGCTCACTATACGTTGACAATTTTCAGGTTTGTTACAGGTCGTCCAATATGAGTATCATTGAGCATCAGTTGCAGCTTTGTTTGAATAAGCTTCAACAATGGGTAACTGATATGGCTTTCGATTCTCAAAGTCAAAAACAGTCTGTATGCACTTCTGTCAAAAAAAGAGTTCACCACCTAGACCCTCAGCTGTTTCTGGGCAAAAGCCCAATTCCCGTGGTCGAGGAGACCAAAATTTCTGGGAATTATATTTGACAGGAAGCTATCTTTCATACCCCATTTAGAATATGTTAAAAAGAAAGGGCTGAGACAAAATAATCTCTATGAGATTGCCTGATTTGGCATCTATATTTAGTGCCAAAACTTGGGCAATTATTAAAACCCTAGAGGAAATCAAAAACTCTAGCTCTCCTAAATTTATAATTTATACCGACTCACTTTCGTGTCTCCAGTCTTTACAATATATAAAACTGGAATATCCCTTAATTGGGATGCTGATACGAAAGTGCCTTTTTATCTATTAACAATAAGAATATTGTGTTTTGTTTGGTACCCAGCCATGTTGACATCGGAGGCAATGAAAAGGCAGATTGTGCTGTAATCCCTATAGTGATCTCAAACATCAAGTAAATAATTATATCTTTTTTACTTGGCAAGATGATTGGAATGGTGCGGTCACGAACAAGATTCATTCTGTTAAGCCAGTCCTGAGAGTGGCAGTCCTCCTATAGGCAGTGCAGAAGGGATGAAATAGTCTTGTGTCGTGCTCCCATCGGACATATTTACATCACCCATTCATTTACGCTGACAGGGCACCATATTTTGGTGGAGTGTAATCATCTGATACAGACTAGAAAGATATATTCGAAGCAAGAGATATGGTGGAATCCTGAACTTGTACTAAAGTTTTAAAAAAAACCCTGGATTTTATTCCAAATTTATATTTACTTTTGTGTAATATTTGATTTGTAACATGTGATATGTATTATTTTGTACAGCTCTTTACACTGTTTTTGACTTAACATTTCAAATTTCATGTACCACCCCACAGCTCTATACATTGTTTTTAACGTAACCTTTTATTTTTTATTTTTACCATTGTATGACACCCAATAGCCGATGTATTATTTGTGCTGGGGTGTCGTTAAACATCCATTCAATCAATCTAGTAGTGGTGTTAAACAAAACTAACTTTAAACATTTAAGCGAAAAGGCTTTGTGGTTTGAGTTGGGGCTTGGGATCCTCTTAGTAATGGGTACATGGTTCTAGTGACGGTCTATATTGAATTTTGTTACTGGTGTGTTTTGTCAGTATTTCATTAAACTAATGTGTGTTTACATATAAGACTGTATTATTATAAAAAATAGCTTTTTTGTGTGTGTGACCCATTTGAGAATGTACAGTATTTTTCCTTTTTTTCTCTTCAGGTATGTCATTACAGGTGGAACCCCAAGCTTCATTTTACTGGCAGTTCCTTCAAAGTTTGCAACTGAATTTTTGAAAAAATACAACACTTAATAAAAAATATTTTTATTTTGAACTTGATTTCCTTTTTCTTTTAATAATTCATTAGTATATATATTTAGTATACTGTTCAAACCAAATAACTTTACATTTTTAAAGTGTAATATAATACAAGTTATAGGGGCTTGTAAAGTTGTCTTCATTTTTGAATACTGTCATGACAATGTTCAAATTGAAACATACACATCTCTTGCCAATCGGAATGTATCTGCGCTGCATATCACTAGAAGTTTAGTTAAAAGTGGATGGGTGAGTTGGGGGTCTAACCCTCTGTTCAAAGCAGATTTAAAACATTAAAATTGGTGGTCTCTGTTAGTATTAAAATTATTTGTAAAGACCGAATTCAGTAAATTAGTCTTGTATGACTTTCCACTCTTTGGACATCTATATGAATACACTAAAACTGCACTGTAACAATGGATTAGCTGAACACTACACCACAGCACGCCTGTCTTAAGGTGACTCAATTTAATTGTTTTTCATCTCGCTAGCTGAGGTCTGTACCACAATGGTAAAGTTCTCGCTTGATGCACTGTCCATTTGAGATTTGATACCTGTTGGTGGCCCATGGTAATTTGGGATGTTTCTAGTTCCAGCCAGTGCACCACGACTGGTATGTCTAAAGGCCATGGTATGTGCTCTCCTGTCTCTGGGATGGTGCATATAAAAGATCCCTTTCTGCTAATAGAAAAATATTAGCAGGTTTTCTAACACTTATGTCAAAATTACCAAATCTTTGACATCCAATAACTGATGATTAATTAATCATTGTGCTCTGGTGGTGTCATTAAAACAAAATATTTTTTATTTCACTGGTTTTCCACAGATGAAGACTAGTTGCTCATGACATGTAACAACAACATGACTACTAAGTACTACTGCCAATCTAAAAAGAAAAAAAAGGCTATTGTGTATAAATAGTTTGAGTTAACCCAGGGGAATGTCCAAGATGTTGTAAAGGGGTGGGGGTCATACATTTTTTAAAAGGGCATTACGAGTTTTTCAAAGATAATGAGCCGAGCTATTAAAGAGGAAAATCTGTTGGAGGTTTTGGCACAGGCCAAATCAAGATGCTTAGAGACACCTTTTAAACTGCATCTTAGCATTGTATATTGTGGATGATGACTTAATACTGAAGAAGACATTTCAGATGGGCAGATTCATGATTCTAGGGGTACAACCACCCCCATTGAAGTGTCCTAAAAATCGGTGTTGAATGAATGTAATAAATGTATTGCTTTTTTGTAATTGGTTATGCCAGCTATTCAAGTAGAAAAATATTGCTAAGCCAGTGTAATGTAGTATTATGACCCCTTTAGAATAGGCCTACTGACCCCTTGTTGCTGTCCTACGTAGAATACTGACCCCTTTCCTGTAGAAAAATTACTTTTATTCTAAAATTATGACCAGGGATCAAAATACAATGTCACTCCAGTAACCTAGTAGTTTGACACCTGTAGAATAGTTCTCCAGTCACTGTTCTATTTTGAATACTGACATTAGGCTAAACATCCCTGTAGTATATATCATTTCAAAAGTTAAAATCACTTCTTTTGTTATCGGTACTAGTGTAGAGTAGTTTGTCCTTAATTTAAAACTTGTCACTTTCTAGTGCTAAATTTATTTTTGAGTATAATAATTAACTGCATTTTGGTTTGGTATCCCACAACTTAACATTGTGAAATCTTATCTGACACTGTTAAGTGTTAGCAAGGTATTCTTCAACTATACAGGCTATGATAGTATTTATAAAATGTATTTTTGTAGAAATATAAAATCATAATTGTGGCATGTGCACATTAAGGTACTGACATGAGCCCCATAGACACTAGAATACCAAAAATACACTAAATGTATAGAAATATATACTCAAAAGGCAAAAATTATTGTGAAATGGATTGTTTGGAGTAATAACTTTGTGAATGGATTTATGGATGTAAATCAGATAAAAATGTGCATGAAACATTAAAAAAAACCCCAAAAAACTACACGCAATTGTTGCAGCGATTGGATGCTTTGTGCAAGAAACATGGAATATTCAAGATAAATGTTGTCCTAATGTTCATCATAAAAGGCCAGACATTCAGTCGCATATCATTGCAGCCCTCAAGTCCAGAAGTCAGAAAAACACCATTGGTGAACTGTTTGATGCAATTTTGTCATGCCACGCCTCAGTAAAAATGACAGATGGCTAGTCATAGGGATGCTTTAATTTGGGACGTCACACGTCAATTCAACGTCCACAGAAACACCATATGGCACTTACGGCAACGATATCAACAAAACAACCAGGTCAGGGACCGTCCCCATAGCGGCCGACCACCCATGACAACCCCTTACGACGCATCGCAAAACAGGTTCCAGCCAGGAACCCTCGCAGCCCGTACCATCCGTTTCTCCAGCGTTCAGTGGCCTCGATAAGGTGTTGGTGCCAGGCCTGTATCAATGTTCAAGGTGGACACGCTCGCTTCTGACTGAACGTCGCTCTGGGCCCACACTAGTGATGCGGCTCATTTGCATATGGCAGGTGTGCCCGTTTCATGGACTATTGCTCGTTTCTATAGGTAGCACTATACCAATTAATTTCCGGCTGGGTCAGAGTTCGAGGTGTGGTGCACCGGACTTTTGATAGAGAATTTAACGCCACAAGTCCCGTGATTAGTTATAAATGTGAGTGTTGGTTGCAAAAAACAAATTAGTTTTATCTTGGCTAAAAATGTATACAGTTTTAATTCATCTAGTACTACTGTGTTAAGTAGCCTTAACTACAATTTAAGTACTCAAATTTTGTGCGAAACTAGAGGTGTTGTAATACTTTGAGGTAGGGGTTGTAGTACTGGCATTTATGTGTCACAGTTTGGTTGATATATTGCATATAGTGTTTTAAGACACAAACGTTAACATGGTCGCCTATGGAATTTTAATTGGTATAGTCCAACCTATAGGGCCAGTGCGCGTGACGTGAGCACCTTTGCGATCCGCCATCTTGGAGGAATTGCACCTACAATTATGATGCATTGTTGTGTTGAATGAGATCTCACTTTCCATGAGTGATTTGTACATACCGAGTATGAATACCGAGGTGGAGTGACTTCCTAGCAACCGTGAAATAGCAAACAAATTTATTTCCAGATTTAGGTTGACATCACCCGGTTGGCCTAAGACCACAATTAATTTCACTATGCTTTCTCATGTAGCCTCAGTGGCTGTAGCACTTTTATTAATTTCACCAGGTCATTAGCATTTCACAGGAAACATTACCTGCCTGGGCCCAATGAACACTCAAAAGGACGACATCTCTTGGCCAGCTCATTTTTGCGCTATATCAATGTAAACAAACACACGTGGGCTAAGGGACCGAATCACACCCATTTCTGTACATTTTGCACATTTTGCATGACTTCAAGGTGATATGGGGGACAGTAAGCAGTATCCAGTGTAAACCAAGTGCACATATTCAATAACTGCATCTTCTTACCTGTCAATCCCAGTGTAACAATCCACTATACAAAGCAGCTCCCCAGCCATTAAATACATAACAAGAAAACTATATTTTCTCGCGTTAGTTTCCGTGGATAACTCTAGTCTGATGCCTATCAGACCAAAATTGTTTTCACTATGACACTCAAACTGACATATGGCATTCAAATTCATATGTCAAGTTGCATACAGGCATTTTTCCGAACAACAAAAAGAAACATGCTCCTTATTGTGTTCTGTGCAACTGAAATATAGCAGTTGGCAGGAATATGATTTTTTCATTTTTTTCTTCAATTTAATTTAAATTGATACATTTTCAAAACAAAAAATCCCACAAAGTTCTCTTTTTCAAAAAAATGTAAACCTTAAAACTGTTAAATTTTGGATACTGCACACAGTCAACATATGCCAATTACAAATTAGGACTGCTCGAGTGTCATTCTGGTAAGGGTATTTAGCAAGGTGTCTGCACACCGTAACAGGTCACACCCGAATGCAGAGGAAATGGCACCAGCCTGCAAAACTGCAGTACCCAATATACAGTGAAGAAAGAAAACTGTCAACTGCCACTCCATTGAAATGTTTTAATGTATCAGAACTGAAGGTGACATCACACATGACCTGATATATATAAGGGTGGACATGCATACCACATTAAGTATTTCACTCTTTTATACACTACGAGTCACAACCATGGAAGGCAATACAAGACAAAAAAACACAGTTCAAGAAGGCACCTTGGAATAAAGGCAAAACTCTGCTGCATGAACATGCAAGTCCAGAATGTCATACTGAGAAGTTGCGACCAGTAGTCCGGATGAATATAGATGAGTTTGCCTTGGTCACAAAGTCGAGTTGTACTTCAGCCACCATCTCCACTCCAGATTACAAAGGTGCGTCACAGCCAGTCCGCCTGCTACGTCCCATTACGAGTACATGTACTGCGTCTGAAATGAAAGAACAACAACAGTGTAAAGACAAAGAAGGCATGAGAACAATGGACAATGACAGAATGGTAGATGCATGGAATGCAGCTTTCAGATACCGCTCAACAGCTTCCCCCGAGTGCGACGAGCCTGAAATGCAAATATTAAAAGAGATTAAGTGAGGTCTCTGTTGGAAAGTCACATTACACTGTGTGAAATGTGACTTCACCGCTCCTGAAAGCAAATTGTACAATGAGGTGAAGACCAATAAACCTGGCCCAAATGCAGCAAAAACTAATGTGGGTCTTGCCGTCGGTCTCCAAGACACTCCCGTTGGCAATACGAGAGCAAGAGTGCTGTTGGCAAGCATGGACATTCCACCACCGTGTCGGAGCAGCATGCAGATAACATCATACAAGGTATCAAAGGCAGTAACAGATCTGAATGAAAAAGATATGGCACAAAAAGATGAACTGCTGAAAGACATTAACATGAAACGTGGAAATGAACGTGATGAAATTAACATAGCCATGGATGGGAGATACAACTCCACGACAATAACAAGTCGGAAGAAACTGGGACAGAATGCCTCACAAGCCATAGGACTTGCATGTGAAACAATGACTGAAAGAAAATTCATTGTAAGTGCCTGCTTCCAGAATAAACTTTGTTGGACCGAAGCCTGGTTAAGAAACAAAGGTATTCATGTGACGTGTCCCGGCGGTCATCCTGACTGCACAGCAAACTTGCCGCCATTTGCTCCGCTGTCAGAATACGACATGGGAAAAGATATCGGAACAGACTTGGCTATACAAGGTATTCTAATAAAGTACGTCACAACAGATGGAGATTCCAGATCATCTGCTGGAGTTGATAGTGCTTTGAAAATTCTACATCCAATGTGGAAAGTGCAGCGGTTAGCCGATTCATTTAGTTTAGTCCTTGGTCCAAATATATGGTGAAAATGTTCAAACTAATCTTTTGGGGACAAATTATCCAAAACATGACATGTTAACGAATGGTGGCTAATAAGTAGTGGAATAAAATCGGTTTTTATTAAATATGTAATTATTTCCAAGAAGACATGGTGCCGTGCACCCTTTAAACACCAGAAACCATTCGGAATTCAAAATATACGAGGTAAAATGTTTAATGCCATACCGCCCTATAGTGGTGAGAACATTGATAT